>JAXQQM020089225.1:0-34113 GCA_034641835.2 Pinus albicaulis
TGTAGAAATTTTGAATAATAGCTGAATTATTCACCGAGATTATCTTGATTACACACTATTTAAACTTCATGCATAATACATAACCTCTTCTACAATTGATCATCAATATGCGGAAATAGAAGCAGTCGCATGCGCACATTAAAACATAATCAAGAACACATATAACACAGTATGTAATGGGGAAAGCATACAGCTGAAAACCCCCAACTATCTGTATATTATAATGATAGAGAACATGTAACAATACATAGCACAAATCTCCTCACAGCTCTCAGCACTATCTCACATGCTACACACAAACTAGCTCAGATATGAACAAGTCACAAGTTCAAATCTCTTCCACCTGTCTGCCTGCCTCTACTGCGCAATCCAAGATGAATAATGATGAGATCCAAGTTCGAATCCCACTGGCTTGTACTGCGCAATCCTCATTGGCAATCTCAATCAATGTGTGTGTAAATCTCATGCACAGCTATAGTCACAACTGATAGTAGACTCACCCTTTCACCCACCTCTAACACTGGTCTCCACTGAACTGTCCATGCATTGCAGTTAACTGATGTGTTCTTTAGTTGATTTATGAGTTAACAATTAGTGAATTAATTAATAATTAATTCACACCACTCATCACTAGTGTATTTATCAGTTAGACTAAATACAACTAGTTCAACTAAGTTAAACCGAGCACAACTCCACCAACTGTCTCATCAACTCCACCAAACTCTGCCACATGAGTTCTAACTGAAGTCAACCATGCAATAGCTCAACTAACCCCTAGGAATATCGTAATTCCTTCTGTCAGCTGCATGTGCCACATCCAAGCATCAAACTGAAGTGCTCCAAGAGGATAAGATAATGTTTATAGTCCAAATATTATTAAGGGTTAATAATATTCGACTGATCTATTTTTAGACTGGCAGTCTAAAAATAGACTTCGCCCAATGTCTAAAAATAGAGGTCCATATATTTTTACCAACTTGACCAACCATCCACAAATAGCATCCTGCAACTCATAGACCATGATCCATATGTCTAAAAATAGACATAGTCTAAAAATAGACTTTGCGACAAAATTCACTTGTGTGGCCCCCACCTAGTTTTGGTGATCACTTTCCAACTAGGATCAGGAAAGATGTTTCAGGATGCCTCCTTCACTGTTTCTTGTTGCAATCTTCAACACTCCCTCTCAACAAGAAAGGACTGTCTTTGCATGCGACATGTAACTCCATGCATTCGCCCTGCAACCTTCACAAGCGCCATGCAACTCCATGCATCTGCTCTGCAACTCCTCTGAAACTGAATAGGCTCCAAACAACTCAATCAGTCTTGATGCATCTAGCATCTATCATCAAAGTCTTCGACTTCTGCTTGGCCAACTGCACATGTCATCAGGAACCACTGCGTTGTTGAACTCTTGCACCCATGCACTCTTGCACTTGCTGTCAACTCTGATCCGCGCTCTAGTATCCGACACTGTCACTTTGATCTGCCTGCATCACTCCAACTGATCTTGCTACTGTTGCGCTGTGGGCACCTCGTAGCCAGGTTCAATCCATGAGATCCACACCATTTCATGAATCTGCCCAGAAATCTCCTCTTGGCCTTAATCATGCATGTCGCCCCACCTCTCACCTGGTGGTATAGCTGCATGCACTCCCTCTGCCCATCTGGCACGAAATTTCTCTGCATGAGTGGTTTCTTCCACTCAATGATCCTCATCTTGTGGCTGCTCCACATCTCGAGGTTCACTATTACCTGCATGCAAAACTTGCTCCCTCTCAAGCTTCAATTGCATGGCTTTCTCACCCTTTCCAACAGTAGGAAGCTCTGTAGAAATCCCATCTACATCAAATCTATAGAGATTCTTCGCTCGAATCCCAACCTTCTTGAATTTTCCTGTTGCTTTGTACCGAAGGAAAAAATTTCCTTCGCTAAAGACAACATCATACCCTTTATCCTCTAACATTGCGACTGAGATTAAATTCTTCATCAAACCTGGTACATGAAATACATCTTGTAAAAGAATAATTTTACCTGACTCCCTCTGAAAGGTTATGGTACTAATTCCGGTTGCATTGTATCATCCATTGTCACCCAACTCAACATGCAACTGGAGATCTTTCTCCACCAAGTTGCTGAAAAGATTCACATCTCCCGTCATGTGAAAGGAAGCGCCACTATCAAAATACCACCCCGATCCCAATGCACTAGACACCATGCATGCGATCAATGAGAAGTCTAGCTCAAATTGTGAGGCAAGAGCCTCACCAGCTGCAGCTCCAGCAGCCTGCTTGTTCTTCTTCTTCTGTGGACAATTTGTGGCGTAATGTCCATGCTCGTGACAGTGAAAACACTTCACTTTGGACATGTCACGCTCTTTACCATCCGCACCGGATTGAGAAGCATTCTTCTTGCCCTTCCCCTTCCTTGCTTTGGCAGCCAAAGCACAATCTTCTTCATCAGATGCCTTTGATGAAGATCCATCCTTGGTACTCCGCCTTATCTCCTCTTGCACAAGATCCGACCAAAGTCGCTCCCATCCTGGCAATTTCTCCTGACCATTGACAGAGTCCTCATAGGAATGCCAACTCTTCGGAAGCCCAAGGAGAGCCAAGCTCACCAAGTCTTCTTCATCCACACTAACTCCTACACTCCCAAGCTCATCCCTGCAGTGGACAAACTTTGTCAAGTATACCGGAATAGTGTCATTATTCTCCATCTTTATTTTCCTAAGTTTATCCTTGAGCGCCAACTTCCTCTGGTCACTCTTGCTTTGGAATAAATCTTTCAACGCTTTCCACATCAAGTATGGAGAACCTTTACCATGCAGGCTGGATACTATGTGATCCTTCACACCCTCCAACAGAATCCTTCGACACCTTGTTGTCTTCTTTTGCCAAGCCTCAACCAAGGCTGCATCGCTAGGCTTTGGAACTTCAGCATCTATGAACTCCTTCAGCCCATTGTCATCGAGCACCACCTCCATCCTATCTCTCCATGCAATATAATTCTAGCTGCCTTCAAGAGCATACTCCAATCGCAATCCTTGATAAGACATTTTGACTTCGACACTAAGAAAACACTGCTGCAAATTCGAATTCCACCAGCTCAAAACTCAACTGCTTCTGATCTGTGAGAACAAAGTATTTCTAGCACAGAGATCAAATGTAGGGGCATTTACTGGATATATCACCTTTCAAAGAAAGGATGGATCCAGAGGCTACCTGGCCCTCGTACAGACTCTGTCTACCGAAATAAATTGTAATCACTGTAATAGATCCGATGATCAATTTCGCTCTGATACCATGTAGAAATTTTGAATAATAGCTGAATTATTCACCGAGATTATCCTGATTACACACTATTTAAACTTCATGCATAATACATAACCTCTTCTACAATTGATCATCAATATGCGGAAATAGAAGCAGTCGCATGTGCACATTAAAACATAATCAAGCACACATATAACACAGTATGTAATGGGGAAAGCATACGGCTGAAAACCCCCAACTATCTGTATATTATAATGATAGAGAACATGTAACAATACATAGCACAAAGCTCCTCACAGCTCTCAGCACTATCTCACATGCTACACACAAACTACCTCAGATCTGAACAAGTCACAGGTTCAAATCTCCTCCACTATTTGCCTGCCTCTACTGCGCAATCCAAGATGATAATGAATGAGATCCAAGTTCGAATCCCCTTGGCTTGTACTGCGCAATCCTCATTGGAAATCTCAATCAATGTGTGTGCAAATCTCATGCACAACTATAGTCACAACTGATAGTAGACTCACCCTTTCACCTACCTCTAACATTGGTCTCCACTGAACTGTCCATGCATTGCAGTTAACTTATGTGTTCTTTAGTTGATTTATGAGTTAATAATTAGTGAATTAATTAATAATTAATTCACACCACTCATCACTAGTTTATTTTTCAGTTAGACTAAATACAACTAGTTCAACTAAGTTAAACCAAACACAACTCCACCAACTGTCTCATCAACTCCACCAAACTCTGCCACATGAGTTCTAACTGAAGTCAATCATGCAATAGCTCAACTAACCCCTAGGAATAGTGTAATTTCTTTTGTCAGCTGCATGTGCCACATCCAAGAATCAAACTGAAGTGCTCCAAGAGGATAAGATAATGTTTATAGTCCAAATATTATTAAGAGATAATAATATTCGACTGATCTATTTTTAGACTGGCAGTCTAAAAATAGACTTCGCCCAATGTCTAAAAATAGAGGTCCATCTATTTTTACCAACTTGACCAATCATCCATAAATAGCATCCTGCAACTCATAGACGATGATCCATATGTATAAAAATAGACTTTGCGACAAAAATCACCTGTGTGGCCCCCACCTAGTTTTGGTGATCACTTTCCAACTAGGATCAGGAAAGATGTTTCAAGATGGCTCCTTCACTGTTTCTTGTTGCAATCTTCAACACTTTCTTGGAAGGTTTAGAAGGATTTTTGATGCAACAAAGTTATGTAGTGGCTTATGAATCTAGGAAAATAAATCCACATGAAAATAACTATGCACTATATGATTTTCCTGTTAAACACACACATGGTGAATAAGAAAGTAAACACACACAAAGGAAGATAAGCATTAGTTGCATTTCTATTACTCATAGATGCACATTTATATTACACTAATGTGACTCTTGGATTCCACATCTGGGCGGTCACTTGGACTCCCTTGTGATCACTGCTTCCACACCTTACCCATAGAGGATTAGGGTGTCCAACATTCCATTAATCCGAAGGGTATGTGTGAGTCCAAGAAGAGAGTTTAATACAAATTTGCAACAGGGATGGCAGCAATTTAGGCCGAATCATCTCTTCCGAAATGTTGGCATAAAGAGGTGGTTTAAGGATGACCACCAACACCGAACGCAACGCTGCATGTACCGCAACTCTTCCAAAATTGGCAAGAAGTCGAGGGCTTCCGCTAGAGGAATTGTCTCTCATATTTGAAGAGGAGACCTTCAACCCAGAATAAGGAGGCTCCACAACCCGTGATGGTTTAAGGATGATCAACATCGGAATGCTTAACGCATTTCCTAGAACTCTTCCAGTTATGAAGCCAAAGTCTTCTCGCTAGAGGAAGTGTTCTCAAAGAGGAAGAATATCAACCTCACATAGTTGGTTTAAGGTCGTCCACCAACCAAAGGCATGCTCATGGGCATCCGTATCTCTCGGCTAAAAATTCCGAATCCGGAATGAGATCGTGGCCTGTGCCCGCTGAACCGGCGATGTCTTTGGCTACAACTCAATCGGGAACGCAGAGATCGTGCTCAAAGCCCGCTTTGATGCTATGTCTCCGGCTACAACCAACTGGAATGAGAGATCGTGCTCGGCTCGGCTTGATGTGCTATGTCTTCCAAGCTACAACTCCGAACTGAATGGGAGATTGTGAAGCTCGCTCGTTTCGATGGGCTACGAAGCTTATGCATGACCACCATTTCCTATTAGGGTACAAGGTGAGATGATGGAGAAAACTCAATCCAATTTTGTTCACTATTCTTAAAGAGCAAGTTCGACATGTGACTTTAAACATATTCTTGGTTGTTGATGCCCATTTCCAAGAAGCGATCCATCCAAGATGAATCTTTGTTCTCGCAAGAGTTTGTCCTCAAGCATCTGCGGTGAAGAATGGGTGTGCCGACCATAGTGCTCGCATGGGTGAAGATTGAAACAATGATCTTTCATATGGCCAACTCGATCACAAATTGTTGGCATTTCCTACAATTGCTGTTGTTATGGGAAAGGAGCAGATCCGGGAACAGCTTGAAGGTGAACTTTCATGAATAAACTGACACTCGAAATTTGATGGGTTTGGAGTAGTCCGGAATATGAAAGGATACCCTTTCATCCAAGACCTCGTTCGTGTTTATGTGAAAAATCTTCCCAAGGTTTGATGATGGGCTTGGGAAGTGCATGCTACATTTCGCATCTTTCCGCACATTCGTCATGAAATGGGTAATCGAATGTGGACTAACTTCTACTTTATTCTTGTCGCCGATGGGAGTCCTTCAATTTTCCGAACAAAACAGTTCGAATGATTACTCGCTTTCCGTAATTCCTCTTGTCAGAAGGCCGACATTCAAGTTGCGTAAACTCGATATTTTCATGCATCTTGTAAAACAACTATGGATATCGCTGAGAAAATTGCTTATTCCGACTTTATTATTCATAGCGTATAGTATCAATATCAGCTTAGGCATTCTAATAATCCACAAATAGGAACCATTTTTCCAATAATTTAAAATGTTGAATGCACTCAAAATTAAATAAACTCGGTGCTCTACCCAACTGACTTCAATGCATTAACCAACAAACAAAATTCCATTCACCAATGATGGAGCCTGGGTGATTACTTCACCACATTTATGACTTCATAGAGTACACATAGATAAGGACTAGCATATAGGTTGTACCATCAACACTCATATAATTGGCTTAATGCATATCACAATCATTTGTAACAATATGGCATTTATCCTTTACTCCAACAAAAGATAAATAAGTACCAACATACATGATTTTTTTCAACTTGAAATATGAATATATGGTGAGCGGATAAGAGAGATTGAACAACCATCCAAATGAAAGTGTCCCACTTTGAAGCTCATGTCTTTGCTACAGGAGACACTCCACACAATCGATGAGGAGGAAGAAAATTCTATCTTGCCTGCATAATGGTTCACCATCAAAATAAATCCAACAAACATAAATAAGGTCAAGGTCTCGAACAAGCAAGGGATTTTTCTTCCCCACAAAGGCTAATATCAATTCCCAAGAAGGGAGATTCTAATATCGATTAACAAACTAGATGCTTGGTACCCGACAAAAAAGGCCATGGAGGTGTTAAATGTATGGGTATAATGTGACTATGTGCTTATACACAAGGGGCACACAGGATATGAACTATTTTCTTTGATTAGCTAAAGAAGGTACACTGCCGCTAGTGTGGAAGTAGCACAATTTCTTTTCTTTTACAAATGCTTGAAGGTGCATGCATCAAGAGGCACTTATATTTTGAGACTAAGAAGAGATGCATTCTCAAATAATGACTTGTTTAGTTAGTTTTAAGATATAGACAAAGGCATAGTAGGTGCATTCCATCGTAAGAATTGATATATATCATGCAAGAATGGGGACACACTTAGCCGGAGGCTATCATGCAGCTAATACATTATACACTTTAATATTTTTAGCAAGAAGCTACGAGAAGGTATTTTTAACCTATCATTGGCCGTGTCATGTGTTGAACTCAACGGGTAGGTGTGGAAGTGAAGACTGAAGTCGGGAGTTGGAGGGAGGAGACCGATGGTGTAGGGGCTCAGCCGGGCAGTGGGAAGGTCGGGTTTCTGTAGAGGTCGAGCAAGTGAAGGGTCTGCATGAAGGTCGTCGGTGAGCACCAAGCGATGAGGGCTAAGGGGGAATATGAGACAAGGGCCGAGGAGGGAGGTCCTAAGGGAGGGGAAAGTGGAGGAAGTAGAGTGGGTGCTATGTGGAAGGGCGGAGGGAAGGGCAAAAAGTTGAGGGAGCCACGTGAGGCCGAGGCTCCGTGCTGAGCCGAGGGTCGAGGGCCACCAGGACAAAGGAGGGGCATGGTCGCGCGCATGTATACGCTCCAAGCTAGACCTTTCAATCAATTCATTGAATGATAATATTCCTACCGAGATTTGGAAATATAACATCCAATAATGGTCTATGAAAAAAGGTGGCATACAAAAATTAAAAACTGAGTTGAGGACTAAGCACTTGGGGACGTAGTGAGAGGGGACTCAAGCTGAGCATTAAAATGCCGAGAGTGACTGCAGCATGAAGTCGAGACAAAGGAGCCCATCGCCAATACAATGTGGTATCAAAGGAGAGGTGAACCAGATTGATGAGATATACCTATGGTAAGCGGAGTCATGGAGCAACACCAATAAGAGAGAGAGGTGCACAAGTGGGGTGTGAAGGAGGGATCAAGTGCTCCAAAGAATATGGAAAATACTGCATCAACTATTTGAGTATGATAGGATTTTGCGTATATGACAGTCAAAATGGTAGAAGGATAGAGAATATAGAATGGAAAAAGCAAGAAGAATATCGTTAATGGATGAGGGAGTTACAAGCCAAAAAATGGATCCGGAAATGGCAAGACTAAATGATATAAAATTAGGCAAAAAGGTCAATACACTGGCACTTTGATACCATGTTAAACACACACATGGTGAATGATCAAGTAAACACACACAAAGGAAGACAAGCATTAGTTGCATTTCTATTACTCATAGATGTACATTTATATTACATTAATGTGACTATTGGATTCCACATTCCAAGGCTGTTTCCACCTTTGTGACTATTCGGCTTCCCACACTCGCCCATATGAGATTATGTCCAACAATTGCTCATTTTAATCCACACTCGATATGTGGAGACACTACCTATTGGGAAAAATCACTTTTGATAATAAACACATATTAGCTAAAACAATTTTTCATCCAACTAGATCGTAATGCTAGAAAATCTAGGTGGTGGATTTTCTTAATGAATTTGAATTCGATATAAAAACACATTAAGGAAACTAAAAATAAAAATAGTAGATGCCTAAGTAGACATGCAAAAAAATCCACATGGAAATTTCTCGTTAGCGTTGGCCACTACAAATTCTTCATGGAGTAGATCATAAATTCAATATAGGAAGATCTAATTTATCAAGAAGTCTTCAATAGAAATTGAAACAAAATGAGTAAATTTGTGTTATACCAAAGTTCATAAAAGCTATTAACTTGCAAAAAATAGATTGTATGTTCCAAATTCAAGTGCTTTAAAAAACATATGATATTATATGGCCATCATAAGAAACCGTATGTTGGACAACCTAGATATCAAATATGATAACATCACTAAGGAAGGAGTTTTACTAGTTTGGAATGAAAAGGGAAGTAGCATAATATTTGTCCAAATGTTTAAAATGTCAATAGGTAAAGGTGGAACACCAACACCTAGTTGGATTGTTGAACTCATCATCGATTCCCGAATGGAAATGGGAAGTGATTTTGTTAGGAATTTTTAGCATGATTGCAAAAACAAGGAGACAAAAATTATTCAAGATGATGGTCATAGACACCTTATAAAGTAGCACATTTTATAACAATGTGAATTATCTACCCAAGTGGAACATCTCAGATTAAAACATTTTGTACAGATATTTTTGATTGCATGGAGTACCAAAAATTGTAGTATCTAACAGTGGATGCTAAATTCACCTCCAAATTATGGAAGGCTTTGTTTGGAGTTATGGGGACCCAACTAAATTTTAGTACTATTTATCACTCCCAAATTGATGGATAGACAGAGAGGACAAATCAGATTCTAGGGGACATTTAAGAATGTATGTCATGGATGTATCTCCACAAAAATGGGGAAAAGTTTCCTACATTTGCAGAATTTTCCTACTACACTAGTTATCAAGCCTTGATAAAAATGTAAATCCTTTGAAGCCTTATATTGTAGAAAATTTATACATCACCTTCTCAAATTAGATTCAAATTAAAAGACAAGCATTTTGGAACCCGTTGCATTACAAGAAATGGAACAAAGTGGTGATAAATTAGATAGAACATAAAAAATGGGACAGATAGACAAAAAATTTGTGTTGATAACATTAAAAATACATGAGTTTAAGGTTGGATATCATGTATACATAAGATTTAAACTCGAGAAAAGGTACCTTTAAGGACATGAACTTGTGCCAAATTGGCACCACTGGTCATGGACCTTTGAGGATTCTGACAGATGGGGACCAATAACGTATCAATCAGACCACCACTTCATTGGTTGGTATCATCTAGTTGGATGGGACCACTTCACATACTAGACTAAAGATATATATTGCTCAAGAATGAAAGCATACTTCTCTGCTAAAGTGAAATGGAAGACTTACACTCCGAGGAGGCCATTTGGGAGATGGAGAGAAAAATGCGAGAGGACTTTCTAAAGACTATTCTAGAAGGAAGGAAGTTGGATATTGAACATAGAGACAATGTTGAATAAAAATGAGTGAAATATGTAATAATTATCCGTTTTTGTTCATAATTATGAGTTATTATTCTTAAGACATGGAATAATTTTAGATTTGATGCATGGAAGCCATGTTAGATTTGGAACTAATGTGAACAATAAAATAATTGTGATGTAATTAATAGAATTTCATTAATAAATGTAAAATTTTGGAAATTACTTGGGAAAGAAGCACTCGAGTTAAAATATTCTTGCTAGATTGGAAACCATTATTGGTGGGTGAACAAGATAAATCTTCCCTAAATGTTCCTAAAATTCCCTAGGAGGAAATAGACAAGATTTAATATGATGGGAGAAAAAATATCTATTAAATCACGCAGTTGGCGAAAGACATTCGCATAAGTGAAATAAAAGCGCTACGGGTGTTAGTGTCGCATTTCATCCTTCCACCGTTGATCAAAATTAACTCTTTCATGTCATTTTATGGGTCCCACTCGTAATTTTTTTATCATTCCACTAGTTCATGCAAACATTTGGTCACTGGTGCGATTTTCATCAAAGTTCACTTTTCAAAAAAAATGTCATTTCATCACTTGCCGGGTCACTTTGTCACTATGTTGAAGTGTCCATTATTTCATGAGTCTTATCATATTTTTCGCTATATCATCATGAAATCTATTCACCAATGTGTCCATTAGGTATTAGGTTTTCAAGGTCCAATAAAACATCATTTCCATTGCATAAAAGACTAGCAAGACTAAGAGTAATCAATAAATTCACTACTTATGTAAATTTGAAATGCATTATTTAGTTTTTATTCCATTATGTAATTTTCATTTCATCATGTAATTTTATGTTTTCTGACCGTAATAGTTCGGTTTCGAGATAGTTGTCAATCAAAAAGTTTCATGTGCCAAGAAAGCTCGAAGCTTCAAATTCAAGTGTTCTCAATCCATCAAATCATCAATCTCCAAATCGAAAACAAAAGTGAAAGGTAAAAGATGTCAAAGTTTAAAGTGAATGAGAAGAAAGAAAGGTGTGGGTCCCAAAGAAAAATTCATTCAAATCATCAAGTATAAAGCCCATCACAAGACAAATAAAACATTCATTTTCTCTCCCAACCATCAAGCTCACACCCTCGCCTGAAAAAAATTTGTTTGTAGGGCCAAATTTCCAAGTTTTGGATGGCGTTGTGCTCCTAGAACTGTGCTTGCGCCTCCCGTGCTGAGGTGTTGCGCTCCTAATAAACGTTGTGTTCCTATCCGGGCTTCATCCACAAACCTATCAAAACTTCATGCCACTACTCCAAATCACCAACAAATGGTTTATCCACCTCAATACAAGTAAGCAACACCATTTTTTTCTCCTAACATTTTCTCTATTTGCAAGATTAAGGTGTTAAATCTTCATTCAAGTTTTCCTAGTACTTAAGCTAAGAAACCCTATATTTCGCATTCCTATAGCCCTAAATTTTTCCCTAAACTCCCGTATTCTTTCTCTACAACACATTAAACCCTAATCCTATCCCTACATCACAACCATGTTCCTGTACCCTCATTACCCAAAACCCTAGCTCCTAGACTACACATTTTCTAGGCAAACATTTCATGTATACCTATACCCATTTCCATCTCATTTCCCAAGTATTTTAACCTACACGTCCCCTAAGTTCACTAACCCCCCTCCCTATTTCCAATTTTTCCCATCTCTATTCCCACTCCCTAAACCTATTTTCCACTCCCCTTTCCCTACCCCCAGGGTTTCAAACTAAAAACACTATGGAGGAGGAAGACATAGATTACATGGAGGAAGAAGAGGATGTCGTAGAGGAAAGGAGACCTCAATGCAGGGAGGAATAATTTTTGAGGTTTGAGCCCACCAACACCGAGAACTAATGGCCTCTCCTATGACAAACTTTGCTTTGAATATGTTGGTTGCCTTGATTTCGCAAAATGATCCAAAGATTTCAACACCATCCTCCGTTTTGAGCAGAAGTTTTCATTTCAAACTCGAGACAATCGGGGTGTGACCTTCACCATATTCACACCTATCATTGTTACAATTAGGGATACCAAACATGGGTGAGAACTAGTTTAAAGCCAAAGACTTGATGACCTCGCATTATGAACCATTCATCAAACCAAGGTACAAAAATGAGAGAAAAAAGAGCTCCTCCCTTTTAGTTACCTTGATAGGTATACCCCCATGATGAAAATCAACATGAAGTACTTCTTTGTGAAGGGAAGGTTCTCCAGACTTTACACTTATCATATTAGACTGCCATGCACTTCACAAGAGTGTGTTGCTCAAAATCCCATATTATTTGTTTAGGAGCATAGAAAAATGGCCTACATAGTACAAAAGAGAGAATATGATTAGAAAATGAACAACCTCTTCATCACCCTCGATCAAAATCATCGTGTCTATCATCTATCGCCTACATTTCATGGGATACTTTTCTCCAATGGTGTTTTTCACCGCCGCACAAGATCGGCAAGATGTTGAAACCATCCCTCCTTCATCTCAACTTTGCATCTATTCCTCCACCAGTCACTTACTAGGACCCACACCACCACCATCATCGCATTTCGCAGTCATATTGGGTCGTCCAACGTAGTTGTTATGTTTCCATCTTGTTTCTAAATGTATTTGAACACAAACTCATCTATGTTTGTGGGATTAAGCATGATAATAGTGTGCCTAAGGTAATTGTGCAAACCCCTAATGTAATTTAACAAATTTTCTTGAGAAAAACAAATTAATACCCAAAAAGGGCTTCCTTCTCCTCAAAATCATGAGTATAATCTGCACAATTTTCCCTTTCAATCAAACAAAATTTTTCCACCATAATGGCTCTTCTATGTAAGCTAATGGATAGAATTGTCTTTTAATGGCAAAGAATAAACTTGAACAAGACATAGATATCTTACCGTAGTTTTTAACTTTCTGAGTCCTTTCTTCCCACCATACAAGTGCAGCCTCCTTCCATCCTCAAAGAAGCAAATCAATCTTTATGTCATCTTCATGAAGGTTCTGATCAGCAATACACCTCGAATTGACGTATCCAATTTCCAATCTTCTAATTCGACATGATGGCTATGGATTCGAGATCAACTTCGTGCTCATACCTCGGTCAATCAACTCAACATATAGTAACATCTACCTCCTCAATCTCAACTTGAGACAAAACTTGAGGTGATTCAAGTGCATCTTTGAGGAAATTTGGGTGAAGATGGTGCCCTTGTGGCTCTCCTTCGGGTCCTAAAAGTCGACTTTGCAACCAAAAAATCTCTCCTTCACCTCTCTACAAATTTGACCTTGTAAGCATTCGCTAAATTTGCAACCATTAAATCAGTACAAAAACTAAGAAACTATCAAGCAAATAACCTTTTCCCTTTCAACCAGGATTCGATACCAACTTGATCCGAGTATGAATGTTGTTTCTTTGGTGCTAATTTCATCTTCAATCCAAAATTTATTTGATGATATTATGCTTGATGTACATGTAGGTTTCTTTGTTGTTTATGTGTGTCAAACAGCAAATTAGGTGAGTTTTATGAGTGAATTCAAGAGAATAAAGCGTGAAAAAATATGTTGAATATTGTGGAAAAACAAGAACAAAACCATCACAATTGATCCATCAACATAGAGTTTGATGAAGGATCTCACCTCCCGAGCTACATCTCCTTCGTCCAGTTCCATGGTTCAAGCCTATGTATTAGCTAAAAAGGGAAAAATTTACTTACATTCACCTATAGCTTCTAAAACATGCTTCAATGAGTCCAAAATTTCTAAATCTATTGTGAAATGACTCTCTTGTTCCTAATTTGGTCGAAAAATTGCTCAAGATATGGTCAAAACAAAATTTTCCTAGGAAACTCCATTTCTTAAATCTAGAGAAGACTTAGCTAGGGCCGACAAAGTTGGGGGAAGTCTTCTAAATTATCGTGTCCACCGAAATCTGCACCAATTTAAACTGCTGTTTAATTAATGCCAATGCGTGTTAAAATGAATAAGTGAGGTTTAAGCAATATGCGTGCATTTACTAAACTACATTACATATAGATTAGGTGCATAATCCTTTTAGCGCTTAATACAGTATTAAACCTACTTAATGCAATTCCCGCACAATCTTAGGGTTTCTCTGGTTCCGCCTTCGCTATGGAAGGTATCATGGTGGGCCGGTCTCATGGGACTAGCCCCCTCCATATCCCCGTCGCTACAACCGTATAATAATAAATATAGCTCCGGGAGCATAACTTATTAAGTGCTACTCCGTGGGTTATTGGTTAGTCAGCTCCGTTGGTGTGGGGGAGGTCGTGTGGGTCGACTTTGACTCCTCGCCCATCCAATATACATTTTTCCACGTAATGTAATACCTTGAATTTGTAAAATGAATGTGTTTCGTACTTTAGTATATGATATATACGCTCCACCTAAGATAGTTGAACTTTGGTTTAAAAATATTGTGCCCCATATAAAATATAACTTGGACTTTGTAATATATATATATATATATATATATATATATATATATACGTTCTATAATATATGTTTAACTTCGGAACTTTCGCATATGAATATGCCATCAAATATTAAATCGCCCACCATATAATTCAACCTTAGCATATCAAAAAATCATTTTGACCACTGGAGAGGGTCCACCGTAGGAGCACATGGAAACCCTCGGGTTGCACCATGTGTCTCCGCCTTTGGTTGATGTCCATCCTGTTATTAAAAAAAATCAACTTCAACTTTAGGAGCAATTGTAAAAAAATTCACTCAAACTAATCTGCAAGTACCTGCGATCTCGGGTATGGGATACTTGTCGCAATACACTCGGGAAAATCAAGAATATTCCTAGAATATACCATGTATTGCCGACCGGGCTGCCATGTCATCAACTTGTCACTATTCTCGCAAATTTTTTAGTTGTTTAGGAAAACGAACATCGACAATTTTATTAACATCACGTATAAAACGATCTTGGATAATTTGGGTAGTTGAAGGAACTCGTATCAAAATCTTATAGTATTAATATGCATGAACGTTTATCGTCATGCATAAATTAAATCTATAACTCTTATCTTTTTGGGTTCTTTTATTTCATGGGTTCGTAGTTACAAATAAAAAGGAAATAAAGATTCACATTTCTTCTAAAAGTGGTTGTATCTAGAGTTGTTTGTAGAATTTCTCTCGTTTTCAAGGAAGAATGATAGATGCAAGGATTTGATTTTTAGTGAATGAAGATGTGAATATAATTTCTAGAATTTTCTACATAATTAAAAAAAATTTCCCCTATAGTTTAGTGGCAAGGTATTTTTTAAATATCTAGGATAGTTTAACAAACATATTATTTAGAGGATTTTTTTCAAATAAATCCAAACTATTAGTAACAATATTTTACCGGTAAAAAGGGATGTTAGAGCCAAATATTTAGGCAAGAAATAGCTTTTTTATTGTATAGTTTCATTGGAAAGTTCTTGCAAAATATTGGAAAATTTATTGGATAACCGAGTTCTTGAAGGCAACTAAATTGTTGAAATATGATCGAGTCAAGGACTATACGTTCCTAAACTTACTCTGTAATTATCATACTTGGAAAAATAAAATGGGACAACTTTTTGAGTGTTGCAAATGTTAAGTGATAATTAATTGATTTTTAAAATTGAAGTTGAAATTTTTTTCTTATGAAGCCATGGGCTTAATATATAGCTGTATGTAAGTTAGATAATATATTGTTTAATTTGAAAAATGTACCATTCCAAAAGAAAGTTGGGATAAGTTGGCCTCTCTATATGGAGAGTTGAATGAATTTCATGCTTTTACCTAAGCAAAATTATCAACTTTGGTACTTAATGAACATGCCTTTATTAAGGAGCTCCGTTAGTCTTCCTTGGTTTTGTCTTGCTTTATATCACCTTTTATTTGAAATCTCATGCTTTTGTTTAGTTTGAATGGTTATTGTCGTGGTTTTGTATTCTCATGCATAAATAGGTGTTACACCATTTTTTGGTCATCTAACCTACTTCGTTAGTTGTATTTGACCCAAGTACAACATAATGTATCAATTCTACTCCTAGTAAAAATGTATTCACCATGAAAAAAAATAACCACAAACCAATTTTGCTTAAGTTGTTTATATTCAAATGTAGAAACCCCATGAGGAAATATTAAATAAATCTACATTTGTTTGATTCTCCTTTAAGGAATAATTAGTTAAACAATAATTTAATTAATATTCTTGGTTATATTTAACTCCAAAATAGGGAAACTAATTAGATAAATCATTATTTATCTTAATATTTCCTAAGAATAATTAATAAACCCTACGAAATAATATTCTTTGTTAAATATGACTAAATCACCTAAATAATTAAATAAATCATTATTTATTTGATTAATTAACCACATTCTTAAAATGATAAATAAATCATTTATTTATTTATTATTTACAAATAAAGGGATTTGACCCAAATCACCTTTTTTCTCCAACAAATATAATAAAATATTCCATAAAAAGTTGGATTCTGATTTGGCTAATAATATTTTAATTATGCACCAATATCTAGACTAACTCAATATTTTATTATAAATCAAGGGTTTTCCCATTCATTTACCACTCTTTGTTGCCTAAAGATCACTTCTAGATCTATATTTTTGGTCCGACTATTGATCCACCATCATAGTCATCATTTTTGCTACCATTTTTTTGTTTGCTTACACCATCAAGAGAGAGGAATTTTAGATCCTAAGTGTTGAGGACTTACAAGAACCCATCCTACTGAGGAGAACATGGAACACCCTTGTGTTTTCCTCCCCGAGTGTCATTAATACAAAATTCATTCAACATATTATTGTCTTGTCTATTGATGGTGAAAAATCTTGTTTTTTCATCGCTTAATGTCTTCTAATGCATAGATCTGTGTGGATTTTGCAAAGATTTATCTTGATCACTCAATCGTGTATATGAGGATATACCATCTTGCCGTTAGCGTCGTTTTTTATGTGCGTGCCTAGTGGTATTTTTTCGTACGCTTGGAATTAAGATTCATAATAACAATCGTTTACCCACACTTCCGGTTTACGATGAACCATTGTATATTTTCTGATCCTTGTATATCTGACTACTTCAAACCCTATGATTTCTCTTTAGCCCCTTGTTTTTTCTTTTTTTGATGTTGTTTTAAACCTATAAAACCCTAAAACGATAAAAATTTTGACTTCTCTGTGTCTTTGGACCTATTGTGTAGATAGAGATTGCCGGCACCGAGACGATAATTTTTTTCGAAATTCGCCAAGAGTGTCAAGTACATGTCACACTTTGGCCCAAAACCGCAACCTAGACCCTCGTGATGCACCTTTAAGCCCAAAAATTTGTGACCCCCGCCGAAAATAGGCTCGAAACTGCGAATTCGACTTTATGGGATTTTTTCCGAGTTTTCTAGGTTTGTCCTGTTTCCTCGTCTGTGGTTGTCCGACTTCCCCGTCTCCGCCCCGTTTTGGACTCCGTACTTGTTTTATTTTGCTCAACTGCGGGGGAAATCCTTAGCCCCCTAGGCTTCAATACCCTCCACTTTTGGTGGAAGAGTTTTTGTTGTTACAGTTGTCTCCACTTCGAGTCTTCACCATTTTTCAGATCCGACACCTCACCTTCAAATCCACTTCGCATCGGCTTCATATCCATCCAAACCAACCGACTTAGCTTTTTTTGGGTTTTTCCTTTAGGTTCACTGCTTCTCAGGAGACAGCCTTTTTCCACCTCTTTTACAACAATTTTTCTCTTCCGATTTGTTGTTGTTTTCTACACCACTTTCCCAAGAGATTTTTTCCTTTAGATCCTCGTCCTCTGACCTTAGATCTATCGTTTTTTTAGTGTGTTTTGATTAGTTTTTTCTCACCTATAAACTAGTTGTTGAGAGACCCGCCTCCCTGGGTTTAGATTATTGCATTATTAGTCAGTTATTTTATGTTTTTGCATGCCTATATATTATCATTTGCATGTTTATTTATAGCTATACATCACACTTTTTCTTTTTTCTCTACAAATCTCTCGGGTTTAAAAATTAAAATTTAAACACTTTTACACACACACCCTAAGCGAAAAAGGGCTTGGTTAACACCGCTAAGAAAAGACTCTAAAAACATTTAAATCAATTGATCTTGCACCTCCCCCCCTTGTTTTGACATTGTAATCGCTTGATCCTACACCTCCTCGCTCTCGTTGGTCTCTTTTTCCTTTATGATTTTTTTGTGTTGTCATAATTACCAACCTCCCATGGGCTCTAGTTTTCTCAAGGGGGGGGCCATCACTCGCACCTTTCCTCGTCCCTAGGCATGTATCCAGATATGGCATGCCTCCTCTTTTTCCCAACCTCCTCCTATTTACCACACCGTTACCCCACCTCCTTATTATCCGTATCCACAGACCGGTGCTCCAGCCTCCTCCAACACTAGCACCCTCCTCCTCCCTTTACCTTCTCAACAACAAACAACCACCACCCCTCGGGGGCATGTGTGCATGCATATGTATGGAATTATCCTCTTCCTAAAAAAAGAAGAGGAAAAGCACTCAAAATCAAGTTTTCCCCGGTAATCCTCGACCTTAATCAAGGTAATGATCCTAACACTATGAACCACAACAGACACTCACCCCTGCCAGATAGGTCATCATACAAAATGTGTTGTGGCTGTTCTTGTTGTAGTGTTCATGGCCATTACACGCATGATTGTCCTCTTTTTCCATAGATGCGACACCATGGGAGTTCCCAAGCAACATTGCGCGGACAAAGAAGCCTCCCCTTCCGTCCCTCCCAATGCTACACCTAGCCAACTGTCCGTGCTTACTAATCCTTTCCTCGCCAGGGTGATTTTTGGCTACCTAACTCTCACAGTCGTGGCCACTCAACCTCTTCCGTCTAGTACCCCTAATTACCGTATTCTCGGCGATTTGAACTCTAATCAACATTTAACCGTAGACATCAATCTTTAGACTTGGCCTCGTTAGTACAACAAGCTTCCCGCTAAGTCTCCGTCCCCCGAGCCGCCTCATTTTTGGGCCCCCACAGAGCTCTTTCGACACCTAATGGTCCCTTGTAGACTTTCACCAGGGGCAAGTAGGTAAGGTTCATACTCAAAATCCCTAAGGGACCACCGCGCCGAAATGCTGCTGAAAAAGCTACACATTCGTATAGCATAGTCAATGATTTGGGCAATGTAACTCTCATCGCCATTACAACGCCTGGAATCACCATGCCTTCACAATGAAAAGCTCTACTATCACGTAAGTACTATGCATCCTTTCGACGATCGATTGATTGTCTTTGATGTTGACCGGTCAAAACATCTCTCCTCTCCTTGCTTTTGTCACTTTCCAAATCCCGCCAAGATCCAAAACGCAAACATTTCTGCGGCATTATTACGAGGGGCATCCACCGCGTGATGTCCGTCAGTTTCGGAAGCAACTCGGATCACTCGATTTGGCTCCTTCCACGATCACTTTGAGCATGGGATGGCCATGCCTCCAAGCCCATTGGCTTATTCCACAATTGTCCTATTACTCTTGCGAGCAAGATCGTTTACATTGACATAGAAGTCATAGATGCCCCCTTAGATTACAAAATTATATTGGGTCGTAGTTTGCCACTCTATGAGATGTCCGTTGTCCCTTCCGCGGTCCACCGTAGGATGTCCTTCCCTCATAATGGAAAGATAGTCACCATTGACCCGCCTGACATATTACTTAAATCTAAGTCCTGCATCTCCCCTAAGTCCACTATCTTTTCGTAATAACAATCAACCGTTGATCCTTTCACCGCGGGTTTCCACCCTAGAGTCTAAAAATATTCACCTTATGCGCTATCTTCATCTTCTCTCAAGGCAGTCTCAATCCCCCATCTCATCATCGAATTTTTTCATGATGCAATCGTCTCGCACGCTCTCCTCAAGCGGCCCACCTCGCTAGTCAATGCCTCCCCGCCCGTGTTCCTCTCCTAGCCTCTTCAATTCAGCCTCCTCCTCCTCTTGGCCCTTCAAACTTGGTACTCATGAGCTTCCTTTACCTCCCCGGAACGATTCCTCCAGCCTTAACCATTTAGGAGAGTTGTTCCACCCACGACACTCGAGCCGTATACCGTTCCTGGCCCCCACCAAGTCTATATGGCACTGGGCCATGGCCACCTCCTCTCTTCCTAACTCAATCTCTGGGATTCTCGCGTCTAGTACCTCATCCTCCAAGCCGCTACCCCACCAGTCAACCCAAACCTTACCTTTCTTCGACCTCGGTTCAATCGGTCCCCATGACTTCGCCGCAACAGTGCCTCAACCACCTCAACAGACCACTCCCATTGCGACGTCTGCAAGAAGGAAAATACCTAAAAGAGAATCTAAGGACAAGGTCAAGGCCGACGTACCCCGTACTCGCCCACAAAGCCCCGTGCCAGGTGATGTCACCTTCATGCGCCACCCATAACTATCCCGAACTACACCGTATCGTTCCATGGTTAAAGTTGCGTTTCTGAGTCTACAAATTCCCCGAAGCTCGTCTCTTCCTCTTTGACTGCAACAAGAATCCTAAGATCGGTTCATACTAACCAACCTTATGCACGGTGACTTCGATGGCCATTATTCTCACCATTTTCCCCACCTTATGCATTACCGCACTAAGTTAGAGGTAGTTCGGGAGTACGAGATTAAAACCAATCGTCTCTCCCATACTCGCGCAATATGCCGCAGCCGACCGAGGATTTACCTCGGCTTCCCATTGACATTCTCCGATGTCAAGATGAAGGTTCATCCCCCATCCTCTACCTTTCATCATCCATGAAACCTTGGGTGGAAGCTCCTCCGAATCTTCCCCCCGTTGTTTCGCTCGACCTCCCTTTATTTATCATCCCGGGCTCAACATCATGATCCCTTATCTTCTTGCTCCTTCCGTCATTCTCGTGATGATGTACATGTGAAGTTTCTCTCATGATGATGAGTCGTAGCTTCATCGCGTCATGTGGTATCCTTCCTCCAAATTACCCATCTTCTATTGCGATGATGACATCATGGAAGCCATGTCCACCCCCGACTTCATATTTCCCACCCATAGATGGAATAGCACCACCCGTGCCTATGGTGAATTTCGCTGACTAAGACAAGTTACACCTCCCGTAGCCCCACACTTCACCTCACCGTCTGTGTGGGTAGTAGACATCTTACCTGCATCACACTCTCTCCCGCGGAGTGCGTTCGATTTCTACTAGGCTCAGGTTGCCGCATTGTCCATCATCCTTCCAGCTTATCGTTGCCTTGTGGCATCTTTCATATGGACCTTCCGTCCACATCTTATATCGGTTTCATTGATGGTGCAAGTCGCTACTCCAAGAATCTAGCCCTACAGGTTGGGCTATTTTTACCACTTACACTCTCATGTTATCTCCGAACGGGCATGTATCAAGTACCGCTACAAATAACCAGGCCGAATATGAGTGCAAGAGATGAGGTTTATTAGCCGATGTCCTTTCACGTCGCATCTTCCACTCATGTTTGTTTAGATTCCATACTTCTTGTCATGCAATTGAATGGTGTCTATCGTGTGCATAATCCTATCCTTTTTAGAAGATATTTACGAGTGAAGCTTTTGATGCGTGAATTTTAAATCATTACATTCGCCCATGTACCTAGAGCACAAAATCACTATGTAGATAGCATTGCAAACAACATTCTATATTGGCATTTAGCACACGCTTTTAACACACAAAAATAACATAAAAATATCAAAATGATGCATATCCATAATATGTGTCGTATAAAATGTTTTAGAGTCCATCCACTCTCGATACATATGACATGCCCATAGCATGTTACAAAACGTTAAAATCGGGGGCACTAATTTATTTTCCTTAAACACTAATCACTATCTCCGGAGGATCCGCAGCCAATGGCTCGCTCCGTTGTACCGTAGATCACGCATACCCTCGTCCGGCCATCGCCATGCATCGCATGACCTCGCCACTCGTAGGGTAGACCAATACGTGGCTCTATTTACTAGTCGTCTAAGTCCCACCAATCGCGTCAAACACCTATCGAATCCTTTCACATCTATGATGGATATCCTCCAGAGGGTCAGCCGATCCTCATTTCGTCGCGCCCTCATCTAATTAAAGTCCCGCGGTCCCCGATATTGTGTGTCGTCCCATATATCCGGCCGATTTTACGCAATGTTGTATCTCGCATACCAAAAGTGAAAGAGTCAAGACCACATATAATATTCTATACCTTTACATGCACATAAAATATTAGCAATTTTTTCGCTTACCACGTCTCATATTCGATTAGGCGGTAATGGAAAATCCGGGTCCCCACAATAACTCATCCCACTATAGGGATAGTCATCTATATACAAAGGGCATTTTAATTCCAATGAACAAAGAACTTGGGTCGAAACACTCCGTCCAACCGCTCTAAATTCTCCTCTCGCACGTAGTCGCTCCCACCGCGCATCCTCTAGGCTCTCTCTGCCTCATCTGTGAGAGCTGTATGCAGGCCTAAGTGCTCTGATCTTCTCAAAGAAGAACGAGCACAAAAATGTACGATATGCGTAGTCATGGTTCACTTGTTGTTTCGTATAGCGACAATCTTATCGTTTCAACGATGACAAGATCATTCGGGCCCACTCCATAGTAAGCTCCCACTCAAAACACTCTCCACAAGTGTCATCTATCCTCCGCTGATGCGATGGAGTGCCCGGTTTCCAAATATCCGTTGGAAGACCGTTGTGGCCACAACATGGGTCTCCAACCTCTCCAAATCCCCGATGGGTATCCGAGTCCCCTTGACTTGGAGACTCGGTCGAAAATGGCGCTCTACAAACTCTGCTGATATTCCGCCCCGTGGCAATACTGGCCGAGTATTCTCACCATCCTGCGTGGTGGAGACCCGCCGTGTTAGATAATCCCGGACCGTCGTCAACCCGATCCCCGGTGCCCTCGCACTATAAAGATCCCCATGGCACAGTCCCACAGTTGGAAATTCTGTGCCAATAAGGGCCTTCTAGTTTTCAACAAAGGGTTCTCCATAAATTTCGACCCCAAACCCGGCTGCTATAATCGTGGACACCCCATCCGCCTGCATCTCCGACCGTAATGCACCTGTGCCCTTTTCTCTAGTTGATCCGTAATTATGCCATCTCTGCACAAACCATCATATTTGTCGTAATACATATAGGAAATAATCGTATCTCATCATAAAAACCTGATTTCCTACCAAAAAGAACACCTAAAACCTCCCCGATGTGTCGTGCTTTTCGCGCAAATTGGACAGTCGCGCTTTTTGCTCAAAATTGTCCAGTCGCACTTTTTGCCCCAAAAGTGCGACCCAACCGTGAGGAGCAGGGGTCCGTTCGAGCCCCGGGGACCTAATATGAAATTTTAATCTAATCGAAAAGAAAGAGTAGGGTCAGCTCTCTACTCCGCAATCGACTTGATCTCGATTCCAATGGTCTAGCTTATCCACTACGATCGCCACAGATCATTTCCTACATTCACCACAACATGCAAATGAGTGAATTTGGAGGGAAAACACCTTATTAAAAGAGAAACCTCGGTCTTTTTTCGCTATTGCGACTAAACCATGTGTTCGTTTACCAAACTCGGGTTCGTACTGGCTGAAAGTTTCCTACCGAGCCTAAATGGGTATCTATTAGTTTTTAGTGACGGGATACTACATATATATATATATATATATATATATATATATATATATATATATATATATATATATTATTTTTCTGTTGTTACCACCTCCTAGCATCCGACTTTCACTTACAACACTCATACTAAGGGGCACCACTTTTCCCCCATACTTGTCCACATTTCTCCGTGTCGATTTCGTCATGAGTTACCATCTTATACTCATGTTTTTATGTTCCCATTGGACCTTTTCTCAGGTGGGCAACACCATCGATTCGCCTTGTTTAGAACATCCAGTTGAGTCATCAGATTCATGGAGTTCATTATGAGTCCCTTGAATCCCTGCTATGGTCATCCATCCTTCTGCTTGGTCCCTCTCTCGTGTTTCACATTATGGCCTTCGCTCCACTATCCCCTATCCCTCATGATATTGTGTTAATCGGGCCGCGGTGTCATCCATGCCCTTTATGCTCTAACAAGGGAAGTCATTCATTCGCCATCGCACTCCCATTCCATCATCATCATTGGTGTCATTCTATCACGCTTCACTATTATCTCTTGTGCCTTAGTCGAGGATCCCCATTGCTCATCGAGGAAGTAACCTCCTCCGTCGACATCATCTCATTCATCTTGCAAGACAAGTTCAGAGGGCGTGTACCTTGTTCAAATTTCCACTCTGTTTGGTGCCTTCAAATCGGCAAAGGGACTCTTATTTCCTTTGACTTAATTGTTTCTCACTTCCACTTCTTTCGCATGATCGTGATTCGTATACTTGATGGTTTAGTGATGCACCAGCCGACATCGATGACTTGTGTGTGTGAGATGTCTCGCCCTCATGAGGGGGTGGCCCTGCTGTGCAGCTCCCCACATACTTCCTGGAGCGACCTCCTCATCACGCCTTTGATGCAACTCCACAAGCATTTCCGATGATGTTGGCCTTAGCCGCTTGCAACGCATTTTTGTTTGCATGTATTAGTCATATTTTCAAAGCCCTTCCGTTTTTCGTGGGCATCTGGGTTGTATTTATCTCATGTACTCGCATATTATTGTACAAGTCCCGTTGTTATCCCAAGCACATTACAAGGGATTCATTATCGTGCTGTTTATCCGGCTCATGTTTATGCCAAAGATGTACTATATTGGCTAGTCCCGTGGTTTTCCTGACGCTGATGCTTGTATTTTGCTTCGTAGCATAGAGAGAAGCCCCCACTCCAGTGTCTGTGTACTCACTCATCAAGAGACTTGTCGCACCCGTAAGTCTCGCGTCTCCTGGTCTAGTTCTTTCAAGACTTCAATCTTACCTTATACTTCTTTGACTTCTCTCGATGTCTAGTGATTGAAGTTCACAACGTACTTGTCATACGATTAGCTCCTAACACGTACGCTAGGGGGCACCGTTATACCATTTTTTGGTCATTTAACCTATTTTTATTAGATGGACCCAAGTACAATTATACTGTGATCAATTTTACCCTGGGGTAAAATTGCATTCACTATGAAAAATAACTTTAGTAAACCACCTTTATTAAGTTGTTTATGGTCTAAATAGGAAACCCCATGGGGAAATATTAAATAAATCTACATTTGTTTGATTCTCCTCAAGGAACAATTAGTTAAACAACAATTTAATTAATATTCTTGGTTATATTTAACTCCAAAACAAAATTAATTAGATAAATCACTATTTATCTTATTATTTCCAAGAATAATTATTTAAACCTTATTTAAATAATATTCTTTGTTAAATATGACTAAATCATCCTTTAAATAATATTAAATAAATCATTATTTATTTTGATTATCACTAACCATCCTTAAAATGATAAATAAATTACTTATTTATTTATTATTTACAAATAAAGGGATTTGACCCAAATCAAATCTATTTTCCCTCCAACAAATATAATAAAATATTCCATAAAAGTTGATCTGGTTAATAATATTTTAATTATGCACCAATATCTAGACTAACTCAATATTTTGTTATAAATAGAAGAGTTTTCTCATTCATTTACCACCTTTTGTTGCCTAAAGATCACTCGATCTATACTTTGGTCCTAATATTGATCCACCATCATAGTCATTTTTTGATACCATCGAAGTTTTCAAGCACCATCAAGAGAGAGGAATTTTAGATTCGAAGTGTTGAGGACTTACAAGAACCCATTCCATTGAGGAGAACAGTGAACACTCTCTTGTGTTTTCCTCCTGTGCCATTAATACAAAATTCATTCAACATATTCTTGTCTTGTCTATTGGATGCATGGAGTAAATCTTGTTTTTTTCTAATGCTTTAATGACTTTTAATGCATAGATCTAGATTTTTCAGAGCATTTATCTTAATCACCTAATCATAGACATGAGGATATTAAGTGCACCATCTTTGTCGTTAGGGTTGCTTGTTATGCGTGAAATAAGTGGTCTTTTTTTCGTACGCTTGGAATTAAGATTCAAAATAAATAACATGATAAGTATTTACTATTTTCCATTATCTTTAACAAAGCTGGGCTTTAATGAAAGGGGAGCTATTACTCAAAATAGCCCAAAAAGAACTCAAAAAAAACATGAAAAAACACCCTTAAAACTAAAAGTGTTAAAGTGTGTATTACAAAATGCATTTTTTTTGTTTTTAGGTCAAATTTCAACATTTTAAAAATTATGCTAAAAAATCATCTTAAAAAAAAGATTGAAAACAAAGTGTTTGTTGGTCACTTTAATTGCTTATTAATCTAAACAATCAAGTGCTACATAAATTGTCAACCTCGGGGAATCTCCGTTTATTTCAAAGGCAATCACACACTCGTATATACCAATCTCGAAAGCAAATGGTAGGTAAAATTAGCAAGAATTGCACACCACACCTTGTTTCAAACAACCGAAAGTTCTACTTTGAGTTACGCAAAAGAAATCTTTTTATTGCAGCATAATTAATTAAGAATCCCGGATTACATTAAAAAACAAATAATCTAGGAAAAGAAGCCAATTCCGTTAAGAAAAGACCAATTATACATAATAGAGAACATGACCCTATTCCCCAAGTAGGAATTCCAAGACTAAGTTGACTACCACGCTTTCACAAACTCATTCTCAGAACAAGATTACCAATCAATTCAATCAACGATTACCTATGAATGAATTATATGAAAACAATGTGACAATCACTAAACAAGAGTTTCCGTTAATAGATACCGCAGTTGCAATAATGCATAAATGATTTCAAGAAAACAGAAGTTTTAACAAGGCGTAAAAGGAAAATAACGATCAACAACATACTACATAAATTAATGGGTGAATCTTTTGAGGAAGGTGGGCCCTTTCCTTCTCATAAGGTTCCCGTAAAAAATGAATTAAGAAGAAATGCTCGAATAATTATCTCAATGTAACATATTACAAATGTTCAATGCCTCTTCTTCGAAATTCCCTTTCACTAAACCTTCCCATCCGTAATGTTTCCTTTACAATATTATTCTCTCAAAGTAGGATAGATATACTGGTTACACATTTATACAACTTATCTTAACCCGATCCGATCTTCTATGATGGAATAGGATATTATGTTCTTCCATAGCAAGAATGTTGTTACAATGGTTAGGATGGTGTTAGTTTCGAGGTGCGCTTGTTATGCCACGTACAACTCCCTTAATTATCTTTTCACATGTTTACATCAAAATACTATTTCAGCAACTTGTTGGCGTATTGTCTGACCTGCTTCTTAAATAACGGGATTTGCGTATTATGGACTCCAAGCTTTCAAAGAACGTGGTCTTTAGGATGTAAAGACAACGATGAATTAACTACAAATAACCGTTTTAGCAACTATATATTTGATTAATGGCTAAATATGAAAGTAATGTAAAATTACATGTAAAACAAGTTAAACATAGTAAAGAGAAGAACGTTATATACCTAAAGAATACATTAAAGTGATGATATAGGCTTTAAATATGACTGAAAAAGGATGGATGATAGCAAAATATATGAACAAAAAGGTACATTACGGTCCTAATAGTGTTGATGTTGGAATAGGGTCACAATTTTGACACTTTAACAAGGAATTAAAATAAAATATTAGGACTTTGAAAAATCCTAAAATTCCAACAATTTCATGTTAAAGATAAAAATATCATGTCTTATTTCGATGTTTTCAACCATGGTTTTTAAAAATATTACAGATTTTATATTTATTTGAACCAATAAAACATGGACAAATTATATGACTAAAACATTTTTTAAAAAAAATAAACAATAAGAAAGTTTTATTATTCCAAGAGTAATTTTAATTTTAAAGGCTAAAAATATATCTCTTTCTAAATCTTAGCCTAATACAACTTAATTTATATTAATTATATTTTATTATGTTTATCATAATAATAACAATTTATTAAATATAATGTATATATAATGTATTGAAAGTCAATCGATCTAATTGAATAAATAGTGTGGGTGTGCATAACTAGCCATTAAAAATCATACAATATCATTTCATACTTAATTATAAAATTAGTTAAATAAAAAATTATTAAAAATATTGATCCGTTTAAATATAATATAATAAAAAAAATTTGACTCCAATAAATATTATAATAATAAAATTTTTACATTATGTAATATTTAATTAAATTAAAATTTTTAATTTAATTAATGAAAAAATTTTAATTACACAAAATGTTTTATTTAATATTTAATTAAAAATTACTTAATTGAATAATAAAACAATAGATAAAATTTTTCTATAAAATTAAAAATTTTGGAAAAATTATTATTAGGTAGTTAAAAAAAGGGGGCAAAATATAATAATTAATAAAAATAAAAAAAATTAATATATCAAGAATTATGAATAATTTATTATATATATAAAACATAAACATGAAGAAAATAAAAAATTAAAAATAGGGACAAAGACAAGACCAGGAAATAAACTAGAGAGAAAGAAGGAAAGGGGGTGACTACGAAAAATAAGTAAGGGGGAAAAAAGAAAAAAATTATTCAGAGAGAGCCTGAGTCCAACTTTTTACTCAACTTCCAACCATCATTCATTGAGGTCCTAGTATGTTTCTCAGTCTTATGATGGAAGTGGTCAACCCTAGCGATGACTTTGAAGTCTTCAATGTAAACATGGTGACACGATTTCTCCACATATTCTCGCAAGAGCAGAGATGTATTCGATTGTGCTCAATGTGTGCAACATGCTTGGATTCTCTATCCAATGCATTGGACAAGCTTTCACCAATGTAGTGTGCCACAGAACACGAAATCATGTACACCCTTCATGTCTTTAGGGTCGATAAAGTCCTTAACAGATCCGAGAGAATTAATAGTACAAAGAGGTTTGAAAGTAGATGAGACATTATTCCTTTTGACATGTGGCAATCCGTCTGTGGTTCCTTGGATAAAACAAAGGTGAATCCCTTGGAAACAAGATCCACTCGAGAAGATTTTACTTTAATCCAATAAGAACTTTTTGAAAACATCAAGGATATGAAAACATTAGAAAAATAAAAACTTTAATTAAAAAAATATAATAACAAGTAAATAAAATATATATTTTAACATACTTTTTTAAAAGACAAAAAAATAAATAAATATATCAAATATATAAAAGGACCAGAGAAAAGAACATCAAAATGTAAAAAAACAAAAAATTTGACAAAAAAACCAACAAACTTAAAAAACATTAAAATTAAACTAAAAACTTTAAAAATTATTTAAAATATTGAAAATAATAACAAAAATAATAAAAACAATAATAATTAAAAATATAAAAAAATTAAAATAAAAAATTTAATAGAATAAAAAATAAAAAAACATATTAAAAGAACACATTGACACTTATTTAAAAAAATAAAAGAATACAATAAAAATAAATAAAAATAAAAAAATAATTCAAAAAAAACTAAAAAGAAACCATTTAAATATTAAAAACAAAAAACAAAAAAAAATTAAAGATTTAAAAACCATTTAAAAATTAAAAAAAAATTAAAAATTAAAAATTTTTAAACAAAATATAATAAAAATGATTTAACCTTCTAAGAGAGGTAGGCAATAAGCCAGAGAGATCGCTTCTGAAAATCAACTCTCTGTAACCTACACGGGTTTAATATATAAAATCATTTTTTTTAAATTAGAAAAAATATAATTTAGAAAAAAATTAAAAAATTAAAAAATTTAATTTATTAAAAAATTGATTTCGGCCTTCCTCCTGGGTGAGAGAAGTCGATCCGCCCGCGCCCAGGCCGCTTCGGGGGGCGAAGGGGAGCGAGAGGTCTTTTCGAACCTTTGTGATGTCATTATTTTGTGCAGTCAAATTGGATAAAAGAAACAACTGAATTATGAAAAACCCGACAATTATTAATCTAGCTATGTTATAAATTTTTTGTTGGCGTCATCCTAATCAAGGTCGCCAAAATTTGTATATTACCGGAACCAAAATTATAGAACATTTTTTTGCTGACTTTACCAAAATAAAAAATTTCATGGGCATTCTTCTCGTAATAAAAAGAATTTACCCTACGATTTCATGCAGAAGGAGCCAATTTGCTCAAACCTTAATATGTTTTATTTTTTACAATACATCATACTAGGATTTGATCAATACGTCGACCGGGCCAATAAAGGATCGAAATGGCATCGGTAACATCAATTGTAAGCGGAAACGACAATTTTCACTTTGTGGCCTTTATCCCACACGTACGAGTACATGGAAACAAAATATGTTTATAATTGTTGGAACTTTAGGCATGATTTTGTTTCCTAACCGACGGTCATGTGATTCCACCTTCTCATCTTTGTATAATGTTGGTTGATTTTCCGTGAATTTGCCACGTGGAACTTTTCTTTTCAAAACAGAAAAAACTCTCGTCATATATTATGTATGAGTTCAATAGAAGTTCAAGAACAATTCATTACAATTTGCCAATATTAAGGATCGGCGCCTATACTGTCAGTTCAGTAAACATAATTCGGCAACATAAGAAACAAAGTACTCCCTCAGAAACGTAAAAAACTTTGATTAACATCCAAAATTACTTTCAGAATTTCTAAAGCTCTGTCCATAAACAAAATACTTCCCCAACTGAGTAAAAACAACAACGTAAGTCCCTTCACAGTTCCTGTACTTCACCAGGTATCCACCCGCTATAGTGCACTGTAAAAAAAAAGAAAATATCAACTGCTTTCTTGATGAAGGCTTCCGGATACTCGTAAGTATTCCCTCTGTTGTAAGAATTGTTCTTGTCAAAGGCAACCAGGGCAGTGATCATTCTGTAGCAGCAATCATATTAGAGAAAGTTTACTGTCCCTGTTGTTCTTCTCTCTTCCGGATCAGACAACTCATATTGCATGTTCCCAAAAACCCCCTACAAGTCTTTCTTCGATAAACAGTTAGCCACTCCATTTTTTTCCCTATAAATGTGTTTAAAGTGTAAATCAATGAACATCTTGCGAAGCAGGGAAATCCTATCCATCCAAGACCCCAAATTGCTAGGATTTAAGCTTGTACCCTTGTTGAGGTTTTCAATTAAAACTTTTGAATCACCATAGAACCACAAATGTTCGACACCAAGTTGTGATGCAAACCACAGTTAACCCCAGCATGCTAGAATTTCTGCTCGCATATTGGTGCCATTCCCTCCATGCCAGAAGAATTTATAGTGACAATTAGGAGACATCCTGAGCCAATCGCCACACCCACATTTGGATAATTGGGAGGCTCCATCAAAAAATCCCACCATATAATGCATTTCCACAGGCCACATTCTCTTAGATAGATCCTTTGTTGGCTTCTGCTTTTCCCTCAATCCTTCCCACGAGGAAATGATAAAGCCCACAGTTTTCTCCGGACTACAAGCAACATCCTCAAAGATCCCCTGATCTCTGGCTCTCCAAATTTGCCAATGAAACAATGTCGGAATTACCCTAAGTGAAGAGGCACACAGATGCCACCATAGGATAAACTCCATTGTATTAGCCAAAAAAGGAATACCGAAATTAAAAAACTTACTCAATTCCTCCATAACCTTCCGGGAAAATGTACAACTATAAAATAAATGTACATTGTTCTCCTCAGATTTCATACAGAGTCTGCAATATCCAGGTCCACTCCATCCTTTTCTTTGTAAAGTGTCCCACGTAAGATTTTTATTCATGTTAATCAACCAAAGTAGGATCCTCATCTTCAGCGGAGAATTGGTTCTCCAAATTCTTTTATATATTCCATCCTCTCCACTAGAAGAAGTGGAAAAGGTTAGGTGTTGGTAAATGTCACTAACTATCGGTCTCCCATTTACAGTCCTACCCTTCCATGTGAGCCTATCTCCATCGTTGTCCATAAGCAACCCTTGGCTTCTTAAAGTCACATTGTAGCTGTCCCATTCTACCCTTAAATGCTTAGGAAGATGCAAGTCCTCAGACGTCATCCATATTGGTCTCTCGTTTACAATATCCTTTATAATTTGTGACAAATAGAAGATCCCTCTAGAATTTAGAAATCTTATAATGTCCATGCCAAGATTCCCTTGATCAAAGATTCCATTCAACCCTTCCTCTCCAATCAAAATCTTCGATCCCCCACCAAAGTGCCAAATCAGGAGAGTAGTAAAACTCGACCAACACTTACTGAAACCATTCCATATTATAGATCCTCCCATTTTTCTGCTGCCAACCGGTGACATATAATTCCTCCATATTCTTGTCATTCAAGTATTTAAACTTTAATATATCACTCCAGATACCACCATTGTCCAGCCCTCTCCAAATGGATTTCAGGATCAAAGCCTGCCCAAAAATGTGTAAGTCTTTAAGACCCCATCCACCATTGTCCAAAGGCTTCATAAAAAGTTCCCATCTTGCTAAATGAATTTTTCTTTTATCCCTTCCCCCACTCCACAGAAAATTAAGTATGCTGCTCCTTATGCCCTTTAAAATGTTTGATGGGATCACATAAATATGTGCCCAATAAACCATAATTTTTTGAATCACAACCTGTGCTAATATAAGTCGACCTCCTTTGGATAGCCATTTCGAAGTCCGTCCCCCAATCCTTCTTTCTGCTTTCTCAATAAGCCATTTCCAGTCCTTTATTCCATACCTGTTAGGTTTCATATAAAATCCCAAATATTTGAAGCCCATGTCTAATGGTGCAAGCCTGAAATTGCATAGAGAACCAATCCAGTCCACTATCTCCATATCTCCGTTACCATGATATATACAATATTTTCCATGACTGGCCATGATACCTTACGCTCTGCAGAATTTTGCGAAAATCCCATGAAAAGCCTCCCACACCTCCTTCACAAGTAAGCCAAAAAAAAGGATATCATCCACAAATAGATTATGAGTAATCTCTTTGTGAAATGTGATTCCAATCCCCCTAATAGTACCTCTGCTGACTGCCCTGTTTAATTTGGTGCTCAAAGAATCCATAATAAGAATGAACAAAAGAGGGGAAAGGGCACAACCTTGACGTAATCCCCTTATAGGTTTAAAAAAACGAGTTGCCACTCCATTTATGATAACAGCCATGGAAGTATTACTAACGCCGCCCATGATCCAATTGACCAAGACCCTATCCAGACCAATCATGTATAAAATAAGTCTTAAAAAACCCCAATCGACCCTATCATAAGCCTTGCTTAGGTCTATTTTCATAACTAGTGCCTTCAAATGTTGAGAGTGAATGGAATGAATAATTTCCTGAGTAGATGATACCACGTCATGGATACTTCTTTCCCGTAAAAAACTTGTCTGTTCCGGAGTGATAAATCGTGATAACACTTTTTTCATTCTCTCAGCAATAATCTTAGAGATAATCTTATACAGTGAATTACAAAGAGATATCGGTCGATAGCTATCAAAAGTCTCATTCTCTTTTTCTTTTGGAATCAAAACAATGAACGTAGAGTTTAAAGCCCCACTAATTTTGCCAGTATTCATTGCTTCCTCTACCATAACCCAGATATGATCAATGAAAAAATCCTTGAAAAAAATGAAGAAGTCTGGGGTCCAGCCATCCGGCCCCAGACTTTTATCCACAACAAAGGATTTTAGAACAACAAGAACTTCCTCGTTACTAATTTCCTGTTTGAACTCGCTAATATCTTCTTCTCCAAACATCACTGGCAGATCTTCGATTGCCCACAAGTGCTCTACATGAGCCGAGTCATCAAGACTGTTATATAAATTGCATAAATGATTTACAGCTTCCCTATGAATCTCCTTCGCTGAAGTGTATGTGGTCTCATCAACCTTAATTCTCCATATAGAATTTTGATTTTTCCTCCCTTTAGCACATGCACGGAAAAAATGAGTGTTTTTATCTCCCTCTCGAAGCCATATCGCACGACTTTTCAATCTCCAAATCTGTTCCTCAATCTTGAGAATGTTAATGTGAACTT
>JAXQQM020088445.1:0-32754 GCA_034641835.2 Pinus albicaulis
GATCGGGATGCCGCCATTTGAAGCATTATACGGAAGACCTTGCAGAACGCCGTTAAGTTGGGATAGGTTAGAAGATCGAATAATCGTCGGACCAGACTTGATCCAAGAGATGGAGGATCAGGTAAAACTGATTAGACAACGGTTAAAAGAGGCTCAGGATAGACAGAAAAGTTATGCGGACACCCACAGGACAGATAGGAGTTATGTGGTAGGAGATCAGGTTTTCATTCGCATCAGACCAAATAAGAGTACCATTCGGTTTGGGAAGGGGACAAAATTATCCCCCCGGTTTATTGGACCGTTTGAAGTCCTGGAAAAAGTTGGACCAGTCGCTTATCGTCTTGCTCTGCCACCCCACCTGCACAAAATCCATAATGTATTTCATGTATCTGCCTTACGACATTATATTGCTGATAAATCTCATGACCTTCAATGGAAGGAACTGCAGGTATCGGACGAGGGAACCCTAACGGTCGAACCGTTACGTATTCTGGAACGTAGGGTTCGACAGCTCAGGAACCGCCGGATAGACCAAGTGAAAGTCCAGTGGGATAAGTATAGCCCTGGATCAGCGACTTGGGAGGAGGCTGAGACTTTTTGCCAGAATTACCCCAACTTATGCTAAATTTTGAGAACTGAAAACTTTTATGTATATAACTGCTCTATTTTGATACTTGACATTTTGAAACACTATGTAAAGATGCGTTTTTACCTTGCTGGTACATGGATACCCATAAGTCTAGAATGCTACTTCACTCTACTGATACAAGATATATGCTGTTTGTTTAAGATTCACTGGTGCATGGACACCGATATGCAATATGTCATTTAAATTAACATTTGCAAGAATATGAAAAAAATGAAATATATTGATATATAAATTGACAGGGGTAAAGCAATGCATCATAAATAGAACATGTGTGAACTAAACAGAAGCAGTGTCTGAAATGAGAAATTTTATGGGACATATTGATACCTATGTAAACAAATTTTCTTTTTATAAGATTTTGGATTAATATCATAGATATCAAATATTTGAATATGTAAAGGTTGTTATATGGGTAACAATTGGTTATGAACAATATAGATGCATATGCTGTAATATGTGTACAAGTGTTTACATTGCAGATTGTGTACCAGTGATTGCTTCGCAGAACACAGATTACCGAAACAATAGACGTGATGACAGAATCCCAGAACGTTGAGACTCCATGTGATTCCATGATAGGGTGTTAACCCTGGTTCTACTGGGAGGGGTGGAGGTGTTGCCCACTGTTTATCCTCCAAAACCTGGAGTCATGGGAGGATTGTGCGAGTCACGCTCCCCTAGACGTGTGATGATGACTGCCGGATGCCTACAAGCATATCAGGTCGATATAATCAACGCTGATATCCTTAAGGTCTATGAATGGATCAGTAACACTGATGCCATGTCATATTCCTGTAGAGGACGGATAGGAAGGGAATGGAAGAGGTTAGGAAGGACAGGGTGGTTAAAGAATAGTCTGCAGAAGCGGTTGAGATATGAAGTAACAAATAAATATCAAAGAAAAGAAACATGTATATACAAACGAAATTCAATCTTAAAAATACAAACCTTCTCACTTGTGCCCTAATCTCTAAAAACATAATTATCAATATAAGTATATGAAGCCCTAACTTCGGGACGAAGTTTTCTTAAGGGAGGAAGTATGTAATGGCCCATACCTAATTGATAAATAGTATAATCGTTAAAAGTATATGTGGCTGATCCAATAAAATAATAATATAAATTAAATTGAGAAAAGTAATTAATTTATAAAACAAACATAAAGTTATCACATCTATTTCTAACTTATAAATAAATAAATAAACATTTAATTAAACCAAATTAGTTAAGTATTAAACAAACTTAATACAAAGTGAGTTTCCATGAAGTCATCTCCTCTACGTAAGTAGATAAAGACTCACCAAAGATATTTAATACACTTAATCGCAAAACTTATCTCAAACATTAATTATACCCTTAAAAGAAGATAAGGTCGCCTTAAATGGTGGCAGACCCTCATAAATGTGATAAAAGATCTTCGGGAGTGAAAGGCGGTGGGGAGATGGTTATAAGGGGGAAGGATGTGAAGGAGTAGGGGACGGTTGGAAGGAGAAAATTTCTACATTCTGGCTAACAAGGGATTTAAGGATACGGAGAGTACTAAGAAGAGAGTTTCACCGTTCTGGGATTCTAGGCACGGGGGCAGAAGATCACTCTTCTGGGTCTAGGATTGCTCCTAGATCGGCTGGGAGGATTGTTGTTTTGGGTAATCTGCTCTGTTCATCAACATCATTGGGAGGAGAACTATCATCACAGTCCTAACAATCATCATCATCAGCGTTCCAGGTATTTCTTTTAAGTACAGCTTTGTTTCCATTTAATTTTACTGCAAATGTTTATTATAATACAGCACTGCCGAATATCTTTCCTCTGTAATTAAATTAAAACTGTGTGTGGAACCTTAAATCTGTGTATGTACGTCTTTTATGGGTATTTTTAGATATGTCTTTTATGGGTATTTTTAGATATCTCCAAGAAGGTAGATTTCATGCACATTAACACATTGGAAGAAGAAAAAGAATATCTACATTCTTAAAAAAATAAGGCCAAAAGCTCAACCCTGCAGTACATATTGACTTAGAAATATGCCCAGCCCCTTCTGGAGTTAGACCGTAAAACCAACCTCTTCCCTCTGTCTTTAACCAGCATTATTCTCAGTCCTGATTGTGTCAGGGACCTTACAATTCATAAGGGCTGGATTCATGTAATGACCCATACCTAATTGATAAATAGTATAATCGTTAAAATTATATGTGGATGATCCAATAAAATAATAATATAAATTAATTAAGGAAAATTAATTAATTTATAAACAAACATAAAGTCATCACACCCATTTCTAACTTATAAATAAAAACATTTAATTAAACCAAATTAATTAAGTATTAAACAAACATAATACAAATTGAGCTTCCATAAAGTCATCTCCTCTACGTAAGTGGATAAAGACTCAACGAAGATATTTAATACACTTAATCCCAAAAACTTATCTCAACATTAAATATACCCTTAAATGAAGATACGGTCGCCTTAAATGGTGGCAGACCCTCATAAATATGATAAAAGATCTTCGGGAGTGAAAGTCGGTGGGGAGATGGTTATAAGGGGGAGGATGTGAAGGAGTAAGGGGACGGTTGGAAGAAGAAAATTTCTACATTCTGGCTAACAAGGGATTGAAGGATACACAGAGTTCTAAAAGGAGAGTTTCACCGTTCTGGGATTCTGGGCACGGGGGCAGAAGATCACTCTTCTGGGTCTAGGATTGCTCCTAGATCGGCTGGGAGGATTGTTGTTTTGGGTAATCTGCTCTGTTCATCAACATCATTGGGAGGAGAACTATCATCACAGTCCTAACAATCATCATCATCAGCGTTCCAGGTATTTCTTTTAAGTACAGCTTTGTTTCCATTTAATTTTACTGCAAATGTTTATTATAATACAGCACTGCCGAATATCTTTCCTCTGTAATTAAATTAAAACTGTGTGTGGAACCTTAAATCTGTGTATGTACGTCTTTTATGGGTATTTTTAGATATGTCTTTTATGGGTATTTTTAGATATCTCCAAGAAGGTAGATTTCATGCACATTAACACATTGGAAGAAGAAAAAGAATATCTACATTCTTAAAAAAATAAGGCCAAAAGCTCAACCCTGCAGTACATATTGACTTAGAAATATGCCCAGCCCCTTCTGGAGTTAGACCGTAAAACCAGCCTCTTCCCTCTGTCTTTAACCAGCATTATTCTCAGTCCTGATTGTGTCAGGGACCTTACATTTGGTATCAGAGGGTGATTCAAACCCTCTTGCGACCTTATAGGCTCATTGAAAATTGAAAACTTATTTGTAGGCTGCTGCTGGTACAAACCAGTCTCTGGTTGATCCAATTTAAGGCTGCTCTGCATTGCCTGGTCACAAATATCATCCAACAGCAGGAATCTTGTGCAACTAACTGATGCTGCAGCTGTAAGATTCAAATCAGATGTTCTAACAACAATATAAAATATATTATTTTCAAACCAAGAAATCAGCTTATTAAACATCGTAATTAAAGGGAAATGGACAAAATGCCAAATTAAAATAGAGGTCTGCCTTCCTCAAGGAGCCATTAGATACAGATACAGTACGCAAAGGAATTCAATATTAAACTTCATATCACTCACTAGAAATCATTGCTTGAATTTCTTTTGTTTACATACAAAACAGCGTAAGTTGTAATCCCTATACTCAAGAAGTAACAAAGAACAGATCGCTGGTATCTCTTAGTCAATTTGGGAAAAGTACGTGCAAATCCCTACTGCTGTTTTACATTATTATGTTTCAAAAATAGAAAAATCAAATAAAGATGACAACAAAATCATTATATGGTTAGTCATTTTCAGAAGAGATTTAATTGATGTGGTTCTTCAACATTTGGGTAACGGTAGATACATTACCAAGAAAATCAAGTAAGACAGAGGGATCTTACAAGCTTACTGGAGGCCTTAACAGCAGAAGAAATACCCAATGGCTGTAAGATAAGATGTCTCTCAAGTTAAGAACCATGAACATTATAGAGTTTATCAATGCACTAGTTCACTTTCTCCTTTCGATCTTAAACTGAAAATCTCTTTGGATTGTGTTGACATTTTCTAAATTCCAAGTGGGAACATATAGGTTCTAACAATGCAAAGATTCAGCGAAACTATGATTTTATCATTTCTTCTAGAGTTTAGACCTAAGCATAAAATACTCATAGGACATTCATTTCGCTGCTCCTGAAAAGTAGACTAGTAAATTACTACTGTGAATGATCATCAAAAGTTTTGCTGATCCTTCAGTACATGCCAGAACCTAAAACTTCCCAGTTTGCAGCCCATAACCATGCTGTCTAAAACAAGAATTATGCATGATAAATAAAACTTACTAAGTCAATCTAAGAAAATCAGAGAGTTAGTAACCGCAATTGATCTCGTTGATACTGGATTGCTCGTGGAAACCAGCTCCATATCTGCTCGTGGTCGCTTCAGAAGACCTTCTGAATTGATGCTTCTAACTTCACCATCTTGGCGTTCAAAATTTGTAGATAATTGGTCATCTTTTTGCAGCAGTTTCTGGTAGCCTAAACTTAAACATTTCATAGTGCCTCCAACAATGTGTTTCTGCACTGCGTAGGAACCTAGTCTGCTTTCTCACTGTCAATTCCCAGCAGCTCCTCATGATTTCATCCAAGCTCCCTGGATTATCTTGTTCACTTGCAGAGTATATTATAGGCTGTGTTTCAAAAACAGCTCGCTGTCAAAAGAAAAATTTTGGTAGCCGAGGCAAAGCCAGCAGGGCATACCATGCTGTTGCGCTGTCTAAAACGACGCCACAGGGCGGTCTGTTTTGGTTAGTCGAGTCGCGGGAACGAATGGAAAATATGCCACCGCCTGCAAATTAATTTAACACATAGTTTTTCGATATCATGAAATACTCTAGGTTAGCACATTTGCAATCGTCATAGTTTATATAAATCGTATTGTAAATCAACTCCAATGATCTGAAATGTCACCACCAGAACCGTTAAGATGTGACCTCATCTGTACCAGAAGTGAAAACGCGTGGCAGCATCGCCCGAAACCTGTCCAATATATCTATCACGCTGGTAAGGGTATATAAATTACGAACAGCATATGTTATATAGACTATACGCCAAAATCGGCGGATATAATATATCCTAGCCGCATAACAGACGGGTAATACACTTTAAACCGGACGGTGATATTTCTAGGCGGCGTTAGCCATTTCCAACCAAAGGCAATGCGTGGCTTCAGAATCCCTTGAGTGGCTCTCTTCGTTGAAACGTCAATTAAACCCCATTTTGTCGTTTGAAATTGAGAAATGGAATGATATTAAATTTCAGTGGAACAATGAAAGTGAGGAGCATTCGTAGTCAACCCCGGGCCAATTTTGGAAAATTCTGATATCAAACATTGCAAACAAAGCATAGTATACGTGATTTACGCCGAGGTTTAAAATTTCGCAGCCTGTATTGAAACCCACGCCGTCCAAATTGGCTCCGTCCACTTATAGGTATATATATATAATATGTTCAAATAGAAATTGAAATAAAATTTGCGTTCAATGGAAATTTAAAATCAGGTTGTCATTGACCGGATATATATATATGACGCGTCCAATTGAAATTTAAAATAGAATTTTGTCAAGCATGTGGTATATATATACATATAACATGTCCAATTGAAATTCAAAATAGAATTTTGTCGTTACGTGGTATATATATATACATATAACATGTCCAATTGAAATTCAAAATAGAATTTTGTCGTTTTATGTGTATATATATACATATAACATGTCCAATTAAAATTTAAACAAAGTTCGTATATGGTATGTACATCTATATTAATGCATTTTAAATGAAATTTAAAAGGGTTTTGTAAAGTTATATAGTGTATGTATATATCGATTAACACATTGAAATTTAAAACCGGGTCGTCATTGACCGGATGTATATTTATGACGCGTCCAAATAGAAATTTTAAATCGAGTTGTCATTGAACGGGTATATATATATATATGTAACATGTTCCAATTAAAATTTAAACAAAGTTCGTGTATGGTATGTACATATATATTAATGCATTTTAAATGAAATTTAAAAGGGTTTTGTAAAGTTATATAGTGTATGTATATATCGATTAACACATTTTAATTAAAATTTAAAAGTTATATGGTATATGTATATATCTATTAAATGCATTTTTATGAAATTTAAAAAGGTTTGTAAGTTATATGGTATATGTATATATCTATTAACGCCCTTAAATTGAAATTTAAAATAAAGTTCGTCATTTATATGATATGTGTATATACATAGATATAGTCAATAATCATCAAAAAAAAAAAAAAAAAAAAAGAAGAAGAAGAAGAAGAAGAAGATTTATATAATATGTAATATGTAAATCAAATATAAATATGTTAAAGATCGGGATTTATATAATAGGGTTATACATGGTAAATAGTGGATACGTTCAATTATATAACATATCATCAAGACAAAGAGCGATTGATAGCATCATGCGCTCTGATCACATGTGCATTGTGATGCCTTAATCCTATAGTTAAATTACGAAAATAGTTTAAAAATATCTAACTAGATGATTCATGTTGAGTCGGGATTAAATAGGTCTTAAACCTTGCATTTCACGCTAGATTTAGTAAGCATACATTACCCTGCATAGGACAAGGAGGTCGCGTTGCCACCCTCCTTGACCTCGGTACCAGTAAGACCTGCCTGCAGGTAAAATAGCAAAAGAACTATACCCGTATGCCAGCTCTAATCTTGCGAGAATTATATTTTGTCAGTCTAAAAATTTATCCTCTCCTCATGAATTTATTATGCATTTCAGGAAAATTACCATGTTGAACACGTACCAAAGGCGGCAGCGCCAGCGGAATGCAGCGCCGCCACCTCCACCTTCACCATCGCCTTCACCACTATCAAGATCGCCGTCAGCACCTGTTGCTCCGCCTGATCTCACTACTGTGATGAGCTCATTAGAGGCCATTATGGAAACCTTGAAAGGGTCGGCGATCGACCGGGGACAAGGAGGAGCGACGTCGGTCGGAGGAAAGACACTCGGAAAGGACGAGGGATTTCGATGACAAACCCCTTAGGGGAAGATATCTCACGGGAACTCGCAAAAGATTAAACTCCCGGAATTCTGCGGAGGACGAGGTGGAGAGCATGCCGAAGCATGGTTGGAAGGGATGATCCGATGCTTTGCATTAAGAGAATATTCTTCAACTTCTAAAACGAAGATCGGCTGTATTCCAACTCGGAGGGAATGCTCGATTTGGTGGGGGGAATATGGAAAAACGGCTACATCCGACATCGGATACCGTTCTTGGGAATTGTTTATGGACCGATTCCGTACGAAATACTCGCCGCCTTTCTTTCAAGAGCGGCAGCTGGGAGCCTTCCATACTTTAACCCAAGGGAGTAAAACCGTGGAAGAATACTGAGACAAAGTTCATGGAACTTGTGAAGTATGTCCCTTATCTAGACACGGATGAACGCCAAGCCGAGCGTTTCATATTTGGGTTAAACCCTCGGATCGAGCCATGGTAAGAATGTGGAAGCCACCGACCGTAGCGTAAGCGTGGAATGTGCTCGTTATGCGAGAGGAACATCTAGGGATAAAAAGGGATTTCGGGGCCAGTTGAATCAATACCGTGAGGCATTTACGAGAAAGACTCCCCGAAAATTTCTTGAGGAAATAACTCGAGACCACCTCCTTATGGTAAGCCGTATTCACCCCAAGAGGAGCGGGGCGGCGGCTCCCAGGACCATAAACGCAATAGCCTGCTGGGTCTTCCAACAATAGTGCGTGGAGGTCTCGAGGAACAGTAATCGGGGAAGAAATGGGAGAGGAAGCGACACCCGGGGGACAGAGTTCTTGGTCGGGGGGTTTCTCAATCAACCGAAAGAGGACTAACCCGAGTGGATGTTGGGGATGTGGAGGACCACATTTTCGACGGGGATTGCCCGGGAGAACTCGCGTCAAGCGAAAGGAACCGGAAGAACTCGCGACGGACGGGGAAGGAACCGTCATCGGATGCTCAAAGCAATCACAGGGATCCATCTTTGTTGTCAACAACAACCAAGCGAGCACATCAATCAACGGTAGTGGAATCTTCGAGTACAATCAATGGAATAAAACTCAAAATCTTATTTGACACTTTAGAGCTACCGATAGTTTTATTTCATCTTTTTGCATTAAACAAATGTGGGTTGGCAGACTGCAAACAAGACGATTTTAGACAGAGTAGAAATGGCTTCGGGAGACCTTCAATCGGTAGAATTATGTGTGGAAGATTGCCAAGTTGATCTAGGGGTCACGTGTGACCAAACTAAAAGTTTATGTCACGGCCCTAGGTACTTACGACATCGGTGATAGGAATGGATTGGTTAGAATCTCATCGAGCATGGGTAGATTGTTCGGAAAACAATACTTTGCATAAATGATATGGGTGAAACAATCCAAATTCAAGGTATTAAGAGAAAGGTATCCTCGCATTTCATCTCGGCCATGCGAGATGAAGCGGTGCTTGAGGAAGGGTTGTCAAGTATATGCCATTCAAATGGTGAGCAAAGAAAAAGGGCCTTCCTTAGATCAATATCCGATTCTAGCAGAGTTTCGGATGTTTTTTCCAAAGGAACTACCTGGGCTACCTCCTCGGAGAGAGCTAGACCTCACCATTGAATTAAAACGGGCACGGAACCTATTTCTAAAGCTCCTTACCGAATGACTTTGCCCCGGAACTTCAAGAGCTACAAATACGGCCTAAAAGAACTGTTAGATATAGGACACATTCGACCCGAGTGTGTCATCAGTGAGATGCTCCGATAATCTTCGTCAAAAAGAAAGATGGTTCATTACGATCGTGTGTGGACTATCGAGATTTGAACCGGGCCACGGTAAAGAATAGGTATCCGATGCCTCGCATTGACGACCTTTTTGATCAAATGAAAGGTGCTACAAAGTATTTTCAAAGATCGATCTGCGATCAGAGGTATCATCAACTCGGGGATAGCTGAGAATGATGTTTCTAAAACCGCATTCCGAACTCGTTTCGGGCATTATGAATTCATTGGTGCCATTTGGGTTGACCCAATGCACTGCGAGTCTTCATGAACCTTATGAATAGCGTTCTCCGTAAATATCTTGACAAATTTGTACAAGTTTTCCCTGGGACGATATCCTCATTTACTCTAAAAAATGAAAAGGAGCATGAAGAGCACCTTCGAGATAGTGTTATCTTGTCTCGAGAGCACAAGTTATATGGAAAATTGTCCAAATGCGCTTTCTTCAGTAAAGAAATCCATTACTTGGGTCATATCATTTCAGAGCGAAGGAATCTCTGAGATCCGGGAAAAGGTAAATACAATCGGGGAGTGGCTGATACCTAAAAATGCACATGAAGTGCGTAGTTTTATGGGTTTAGCGAAAGTTACTACCGAAGGTTTGTGGAGGGATTCTCCAAAATTGCAAAGCCAATCACCAACCTTCAACGCAAGGGTGTTAAGTATGAATGGACTGAGGAGTGTGATAAAGCTTTTTTCGAACTTAAACGATTATTGACTAGTGCACCGATTTTACGAGTACCGGATATGGATAAAGATTTCATCTGTGTGTACCGACGCATCTAAGCAAGGGTTAGGTGCGGTTTAATGCAAGAAGGAGGCGTAATAGCATATGCTTCGAGAAAATTAAAAACTCATGAAGAACTTTATGCTACGCATGATTTGGAGTTAGCCGCGGTGGTCTTAGCTTTAAAGATGTGGAGACATTACTTGGTAGGGAGAAACTTTGTGCTTAAAAGTGACCACCGAGTTTGCGGTATTTATTCACCCAGAGAGATTTGAATGCAAGACAAAGACGATGGAGTGAACTCCTAAGCGAATATGATTTTGCCATTTCATATATCAAAGGGAAGGAGAATGTAGTAGCGATGCCTTAAGTAGAAGACCCCGAATATTCTCCTCGTACCTATCAAGGTGAACTTGAGAAATCAAGTGCTTGAACGACTTGTAAGGGATAGTTGGTACTTAAAAGTGAGGTCGGGACTTGAAAGTAACCGTTCGACGGAACCTAAGTTCGACGGTTATGATTTAGAAGAGGACGGAATTCTACGATTTCACGGAAGGATGTATATACCGGACGGTGGAGATCTCCGAAACACCATCTTGAAGGAAGCACACCCGAGCGATGTATTGTGCACATCCCGGGGTAAAAGAAGATGTACTGCGACACCCAAGAGACTTTTTCTTCGCAGTCGGGGCATGAAAAATGACATTGTCCAATTTGTTTCTAGATGCCTTGAGTGTCAACGTAGTAAAGGGCGATCATCGTCACCCGACGGGTCTCTTACAATCTCATGACATCCCTATGACCAAATGGGAGATAATTTCTATGGATTTTATCGTTGTCGCCTCTTACGCAACAAAAGCATAATGCCATCCTGGTCGTGGTGGATCGATTAACAAAGAGCGCCCATTTTATCCCGATAGAGATGCGATGATGTAGCGATGTAGCTAGGGTATTCATAAATGAAATCATCGAGATTTCATGGAGTACCTAAGAAAATTATATCCGACAGAGACCCTCGGTTCACCTCAAGGTTCGGAACTGTATGCGATCGGCCTTGGGAACCCGAGTTAAATTTGAGTACCGCCTATCACCCACGAGACCGATGGACGGACGTAAAGGGTAAATCAAGTGCTCGAGGATATGCTAAGGATGTATGTTATGGACCAACAATCACGTTGGGAAAAGTACTTACCCTTGGTGGAATTTGCTTACAACAATAGCTACCATAGTTCGATCGGGATGCCGCCATTTGAAGCATTATACGGAAGACCTTGCGTAACGCAGTTAAGTTGGGACGAGGTTAGAAGATCGACTAATCGTCGGACCAGACTTGATCCAAGAGATGGAGGATCGGGTAAAGCGATTAGACAACGGTTAAAAGAGGCTCGGGATAGACGGAAAAGTTATGCGGACACCCACGGGACAGATAGGAGTTATGTGGTAGGAGATCGTGTTTTCATTCGCATCGGACCAAATAAGAGTACCATTCGGTTTGGGAAGGGGACAAAGTTATCCCCCGGTTTATTGGACCGTTTGAAGTCCCGGGAAAAAAGTTGGACCGGTCGCTTATCGTCTTGCAATCGCCACCCCACCTCGCACAAAATTCATAATGTATTTCATGTATCCGCCTTTACGACATTATATTGGCGATAAATCTCATGACCTTCAATGGAAGGAAGCTGCAGGTATCGGACGAGGGAATCTAACGGTCGAACCATTACGTATTCTGGAACGTAGGGTTCGACGACTCGAGAACCGCCGGATAGACCAAGTGAAAGTCCGATGGGACAAGTATAGCCCTGGATCGGCAACTTGGGAGGATGCTCGAGACTTTTTGCCGAATTACCCCAACTTATGCTAAATTTTGAGAGTCGAAAACTTTTATGTATATAGCTGCTCTATTTTGATACTTGACATTTTGAAACACTATATAAAGATGCGTTTTTTACCTTATTTGGTACATGGATACCCATAAGTCTAGAATGCTACTTCACTCTACTTTGATACAAAATATATGCTTGTTTGTTTAAGATTCACTGGTGCATGGACACCGATATGTAATATGTCATTTAAATTAACATTTGCAAGAATATGAAAAATGAAATATATCGATATATAAATTGACAGAGGGGTAAAGCAATGCATCATAAATAGAACATGTGTGAACTAAACGAAACTTGATGTCGGAAATGAGAAATTTTATGGGACATATTGATACCTAGGTAAACAAATTTTCCTTTATAAGATTTTGGATTAATATCATAGATATCAAAATATTGTGAATATGTAAAGGTTGTTATATGGGTAACAATTGGTTATGATCAATATAGGTGCATATGTCTGTAATATGTGTACAAGTGTTTACATTGCGGATTGTGTACCGGTGATTGCCCTCACGAAAGGCAGTTACCCAAAACAATAATCCTCCCAGCCGATCTAGGAGCAATCCTAGACCCGGAAAGAGTGATCTTCGCCCTCGTGCCCAAAATCCCGGAAATCGGTGAAACTCTCCCTTTAGAACTCTGCGTAATCTTCACTCCTTTGTTAGCCCAGAATGTAGAAATTTTCTTCTCCTCCCCCCTTCTCCTTCACATCCTTCCCCTTATAACCATCTCCCCCACCGCCTTTCACTCCCGAAGATCTTTTGCACATTTATGAGGGTCTCGCTCACCATTTAAGGCGACCTTATCTTCTTTTAAGGGTGTAATTAATGTTTGAGATAAGCTTTGCGATTAAGTGTATTAAATATCTTTGGTGAGTCTTTATCTACTTACGTAGAGGAGATGACTTTATGGAAGCTCACTTTGAATTAAGTTTGTTAACTAATTTGGTTTAATTAAATGCTTTTAGTTATAAGTTACAAAATAGATGTGATAACTTTATGTTTGTTTATAAATTAATTACTTTTCCTTAATTTAATTTATATTATTATTATATTGGATCAGCCACATATAATTTTAATGATTATACTTGTTTATCAAGTATGGGCCATTACATACTTCCTCCCTTTAAGAAAACTTCGTCCGAAGTTAGGGCTTCATATACTTATATTGATAATTATGTTTTCGTGGGAGTAGGGCACAAGTGGGAAGGTTTGTATTTTTAAGATTGAATTTCGTTTGTATGTACATGTTTCTTTTCTTTGATATTTATTTGTTACTTCATATCTCAACCACCTCTGCGGACTATTCTTTAACCACCATTTGTCCTTCCTAACCTCTTCCATTCCCTTCCTATCCGTCCTCTACAGGGAATATGACATGGCATCGGTGTTACCGATCCATTCATAGACCTTAAGGATATCGGCGTTGATTATATCGACCTGATATGCTTGTAGGCATCCGTGCGGTCATCATCACACGTCTAGGGGAGCGTGACTCGCACAGTCCTCCCATGACTCCGAGGTTTTGGAGGGTAAACGAGTGGGCAACACCTCCACCCCTCCCGGTAGAACCGGGGTTAACACCCTATCATGGCATCACATGGAGTCTCAAGAATCCAACAACTCCGAGCAATAGCAAGGTTTCACCTTCAAATGTTAAATCCCTGAGTTGAGCTCATTTGTTTATGTTTAATAGCAGGTCCCAGTGTTATTATTGGAGCTCGTGTTTGTTTTGCTCCCTTCGATCTATTAGAAGAGAAAGCTCTTCGAAAGCTTTTGTGCTCTCTGCCACTTAATTAAAGGCTGACGTATTTCACAATTTATCTCCATTTCAAATGAAATAGTAGAAAATGATGATTGGGGAATTGCTTTACTTCAATCGTGTATTTTCAAAACCGAGTGTTTGATCCGCGTAGATTAATCAGAAAAATAGGAAGAGCGAGAAAAGCTTACCGGATCAAGAACGAGGCCGGATCTCCTTTACGGTTTGTGGGTCGATTAGCGTTACCCCACGGCTCGGCTCCCTTGTGCAATTATTCGGGAACATGATTTCGGCTTGAAGTCCATAGCGTTCCACGCAATGCAACGATCATTCCATTCAGCTATTTTTTGGTATCACGACTATTTAAAAAGGGGGACCGACTGAAGAGTATAAAGTGTGACACGATACCAATGTGGTTACGGATGTTGAAATCAAAAAAAAAGAGCGATAACCGACTTCATCCACTCCCGCATAGCGGGACCCGTGCGTAAAGGAACTCTCGGCACCGAGGCTATCGAGGGGTCGAGGTGTCGTGGTCGGCCGCCGGGGGTGTGTGTCATATGGAAGACCGCATTAAAACCAAGATTTCTACAGCCGCGGGTTTAATAACCGAATACCATTTCGTTAAAAATATATATATGGTAGAGTTAAACGGTGGGACGGCATGTGTCTATATTTATAAGATTGGCAAGCGCTTAACCGAACCCGACGTAAATCGAACACACAACCTTCTCGATCCGGAGTCCGCTAGTTTTGTATATAAAAATATATTAAATAAACATATGGAACACACTACATTATTACAAGCTCTGCTAGTTTCAAATATTACCTTTCGGGTGTTCTCAAACACGAGTGTCGACAGATCTGCAGAATTAAAGCAAGGTTCGCATCAATTCATACTCTTATTAAGATAGCTTTAAACATATCCCTTCTATTTCCCAAATTCAATAGTTTCCGTCGTGGGCTCCTCCCTTCGGCTTGTTATTTGTAGTTTCAATAGTTTCATCTCTATATATTCTTCAAGTGAAAATGTCTGAATGATCATAACTTCAAACTGTCTGGATTAATAGTTTCCTATTGTTGTAATATAGATAATATGTTTCTGCTCATATCTCTAAGTTAGAAATTCATGAACTCTACATATATGTGTGTTGAGAAGCCCATATACATGCCAATGTATATGATTGTGTTTAGACATCCACACCTCAACGCACATCTTTTTCGAGTTTCCAATGTTTGTGACAATGCTTATTTATTAAATCATCCTCTCTCATATGCCGTCGGTGTTACTGTTTCCTAACTGCTGTATAAGGTGTTTTGGACGAATAATCAAATAGGGAAAGTGACCTTTCTTCCCAGCCAGCTTCATCTTTGATTTATTCTTGGTTTGTGAATGCAGGCATCATTATTCAATAAACAGTAGGTTGTTGAAATTTATTCACTAGCATCTTATTTTAGAAAGTATGTTAGTATAACAGCGACCCTAGCTTCTTTTAAAAACTATTATATGGTCAGGAACGTAACAGTTACAAAAAATGCTTGGATAACTCTGCATCTGAAAGCAGCAAAGATGATGAAAAACTGAAAGTCCCTGCTTTTATATAAATGAGCATATAATGGAAACGACAGGAGAGAATCAAGTTTCAAATAGCTATACAAAAGGAAAATCACTCCAGCCAAAAATAAAAGCAAGAAAAGCACTTACGAATAAGAAACTAAAGAAGAACCCAGTTAGCAGAATCGAATTCATAGTAGAAGCATCAGATAACTTGCAGTCTTGCACGAAACAGCTCCCCTAAGTTTTTCTGTGGAGGAATTTTTAAGAGTGACTACTTGTGGTCATCTTTTACAAGGATATGGACTGACAGAAACTTGTGGACAAAGTTCTGTTGTGTTACCATATGATTTATTAATATTAGGTACAGTTGGTCCTGTATGTCCAACAGCTGCACCTTGAGTCAGTTCTAAAAATGGGTTATGATGCATTGGCAGATACATCTCAGAGAGAGCTTTGTTTCAGGAGTAAAACAGTGTTTACTGAAAGATGACCTAACAAAAGAAGCCATCAAAGATGACTGGTTTCCAACAGGGAATATTGATGAGTTGCAGCCAAATGGTTCATTAAAAATGGAAACTTAACTATACTCCCATATAATACTCTTACAGACAACAGAACGCTGGAATCAAAATGTTGAAAAAAGAAGCTAAGAGATCGGGTTTGTTTGGCAAATGGAATACTGAGAGATTTTGCTCAATACCATGTGTCTAGACACTATACCATGGGTCTAAATCATAGGTCGACTTAAAACAATGGGTGCCAGTAGAAAAATAAAAATAATAAATACATTGTAAAACAAATCAAGGATGTTATTGTGAAAGTGTAATAGGGGGCATCAAATGTGTGAATACTGAGTAACAACAAAGTGTGAAGGCAGATTTAACAGTATGAATGTGTGACAGCATAGTGTGAAGCCTGATTAACAGTGTGATTGTGTGACAGCATGTCTTAATGCTGAAGATCTGAGGAGAAAGATCAGAACAGAGCATTGAATGGACGTATCAGATTTACTATATTATGTATCATATTGCCTAGAGACTCTTGAGAACAACTGGAACTCCTGAATCTACAGTACTCTAAGACTCCTTGGCTGACCTATGCTGGAAGCTCTGGAAGGGTCATAGCACAGGCTCAGGGACTACAAAGGCAGAGAACAGGGTGCACTACCTTGGTTGTGCAGGCTGGGGGATAAAAGACTATAGGTTGGGAAGCTACTAGTGTTGGTGTCTTGCTCTAGTACTTGTTGGGCATTGAGCCTTTGCCCTGGTGGAGTCATAGCCCCAGCTCGGGGATGACCCATTGGTGAGACATCTAGAGCCATGAGGTCTATGGTTGTGTGGAACATCTGAAATTTGCAACCAGTCAGTGGACAATTATAAAAGATAAGTGTTCTTGTATTTCATGTGATGTTTATTTGGTGAAATTACTTGTGTTAATTATTGTTTATAGATTAATAAGTGAGTTGCACTTAATTTTTATATGTCTAAGTCGTCATGAGTTGTATGTCTTTGGACTTGCATATCTATAGCATATGCAGGGCATGATAATTACACAGCAGTTCTGCATAACCGTCAACAGGAAGTAAAATTTGTTTACACGATCATGGATAATAAATCTGTGTCGATAGTTGATGGACAGTAGATCTGTGCATACATTCAACAGACAGTAGATCCATGCATGCAGTCAACAGGCAGAATCAACAGACAATAGATCCGTGTAGACAGTCAATAAGCCAGTTATAATCATCAACCAATGGGCTAAGTCGATTTCTTGGGCAAATTTGCTGTCAAGAAATAAGTCTAGTGAGGGAAATAACACCTCACTGATACACAATAGACCATTCTCAACAGACTAAGACTCCACAACTGATGTGAGGCAATGTGTTTTAAAATTAGGGAGAAAGTTAGTGTTGTCGCAGAATCTTGATGCTAAAATACTAATGCTCCTTTTACACTTCAGGGTCCAGACCAAGCTACTTCTACATAATAGTAAATACATAACATGATTGACGGTTTGAATTGGATGTAATACTTTTGAACTTAGTCTTGGATAACAGTACATTGTAAATTACTGCAAAAGTAGATAATTGATGGATACTTAATTTTGTAGGCAGTTTTATTACAGGCTTGGAAAGTTCCTGTAGCTCATAGGATGACTGTTTAAGTTCAGATGCACCATTTATTGTGTAAGTGTTCCTCCTGTAAGAACTATCTGTCCCCTTTTATGTATGTTAACTTGGAGATATGTCCTTCATGTGTAGGCATTTTAGCGTTCATCCTCGTCCAATAAAGTTAATTTCTCCATTACAAAACTCCTCTATGTTTCATCATCTCCCTAAAGATCCTTAATTTGTCCGTAGGTTCACTCATTTAACTCCTAGTAGAAGTTGCACATGAATTAGCAGAAATTGTAGACTGACAAAAGGTGAGAGAGTCATATATCTGAAATATATGAGTTGATAACTATAAATAGGCAAGGAGTATGAAGAAATAACACAACAAATGAGTTGTTGGCCCAATAATAGATTGTAGGATAGGAAATAAAAGGGAAAAGAGTTGTTCATTTTTTTTGATATTGTTGACATGGTGATGACGTTTTAGTGAGTGAGATGACGGGGGACTGTCAGCCGATGGGTGATGTAATTGAGAATTGGCACTAACAGGGGTGGGTCTGGGCCATGTAATCCTGTCAGCGTGTAATCATGGAAGAGGAGCTGGATGATCGCTCTCATTATTATTTGCCAATATATTATCTCCATGTAATTATTACATATTAATCTATACTCTCGAGTCGGTAATAAATCTATTTCTTTCGGATATGAAAAATGTTCCGAGCTTCACGTTTAAACTTCCAGCTTTCACTCATTGTACATACTATGTATTAGTTGTGGGCAGTGTTGCGGGCGTGTTGTTAGCGAGTGAAGGAAATAGTGCCTCCAAAAGACGCTATAAAAACCGCTTCCATATTTTTTTTATTTACAAACAAAAGCAAAGAATCTCATGACTAAAGATGATCAAGTCTGAGACAAGAGGGAGAACAAAAGAAGAAATATTCAGCAATTTTGTAGCTTTATCACTGAACACGAACATCGATCAGCTTTTGAGTAACTGTTTGTAGTGGCTATCTCTTTTAGGCATTATCATTTAGAGAGAAATTTTATGATAGTCGTGCGGGGTATTGTAGAACTACTCAAAAATCCAAACATTAACGAAAGTCTATCAATTCACGTACAAAAGTTATCTATTTCAGTGCAAGGATGAATGGTGCGAGAGATTAGGCCTAAGAGGTGTTGATATCAACTCTACTTGATGAAAATGAACTATTCTATGCAATAATTATAGTTGTGATTATAACAATAGTTATAATTAATAAGAATCCATAATAAATAGTGATCAATAAGCTTAAAGTAACACGTATATTTGGTAATAACAAGGAGTGTATAACCATAATTAGAGTAAGTGCAATATATGAGTGACGGTGAACCATATGATCTTCATAGCTTACTCGAGTGTAATACCATAGCTATTTGGACTAGAGCTCACCTATGAAAAGCCAGGGTTCAAATGCTCTAAGTGATTAAGTAATAAACCGGTACCATTCACCCGAGTTAAGTAGGAATAAGGATAGAAGTAATGGCATTCATAGGCTTGATAAAGGTTGAATCCTATCCGATATAGCATCTACTCGTATATAAAAGAGACCTTCTTGCTTCATCTATTTCTCATAGTGATACTCGGCCTTGCTATAAGATTCTAGTAGTCTACATGTTTGTAAGGTCGGTATTATATAAGCTATTCTATTCAATGGATTCACAACTGGTTAACTCTGTTGTAACGGTAATAAAATCTCTTTTAGTATAGAGGTTCATCTCTCACCATGTCACATAATAAACAAGGTAGTGTTGTACTAATATAGAGTCAAGGGTAAAGGTTCAAAGTTCTTCATTACCATATCACTATCTTCACGATTCCCATGGATTTTATTAGCTATGAGGAGTATGACATAATCACATACTAGCCCAACTTACCGCTTTGTAATCATAATCACACACGGCTTCTGTGGTCATGTATAAAGAGTGGTCATAGCTTATCCATGAATTTATAAAATTTATTTTGAATGATCTCGTAAGAATGAATTTTACCCCCACGATACATGGATACCCATAAAGATAGAATGCTACTTCAATTTAGTGATACGGGATATATCATGTTTATTTAAAATTTACTAGGGCATGGACACCGGTATGCAATATGGCATTTAAATTAACAACTTTGCAAGAATGTGAAATTATAGATTAGACATTATAGATGAAAATACCTATCGAATTATTTCATTGCATTTCAAATATGATTCAAGGAAAGGGACTAAAAGTGTAACTACATTGTGAATATGAAAAGTAAAAATAGGGGTATATAGAGTGAAAATGGTTAAAGCGAGTGCGTCATAAATAGAACATGAATAGACTAAACCCGACGACATACGAAATGAGAAATTTTTATTGAACATATTGATATCTCTATGAGCAAATTTTCTTTTATAAAATTCTAGGATTGATATCATACGTATCAAAGTATTTTGAATGTGTAGAGGTTGTTATATGGGTAACAATTGGTTATGAACAATATAAGATGCATATGCTTTGTAATATGTGTTCGAGTGTTTACATTGCGATTATGTACCGAGTGAGTATCATGCGGAAAAAAAACGATTTACTTGGAACAATCTACGTGATGGCGAGTTTCCAAGAACAATTGAGACTCCATGAGATCCCACGATAGGGTGTTGACCATGGTCTGGCGGGAGAAGTGGAAGTGTTGCTCACTTGTTTATCCTCCAATACTGGAGTCATGGGAGGGATCTGTGTGAGTCACGCTCCCCTAGACGTGTGATGATGATGCAGGATGCCTACAAGTCATAGTCGATGTAATCGACTCGACATCATTGAGGTCTATGAATGGATCGAGTCAAGCGTGCCATGGCATATTCTGTAGAAGGGACGGATAGGATGGGAGTGGAAGAGATTAGGAAGAATAGGATGATTTTAGAATAGCTTGGAGATTCGGTGAAGATGGGGAGTAACAATTAACTTAAGGATACATACTTATTTAAACAAAAAAAATTCAATCTTGAGATACATGCATTCTACAAATCGCCCTAATCTCTAAAAACACAATATTGTTATGAATATATAAAAACCATAAACTTCGGGACGAAGTTTTTACGAAGGAGGAAGTATGTAACGACCCATTCCCTGTTATACCCAAAACAATATTAGCGTGTGAACGATATAGGCATTTGATAGCTACACACGCTTATACTGGTCACATCGCACTAGTGACGCCACTAATATCAAGATTACAAAGATTGGGGACTTAATATTAAGATTTCATACTTTATATCAAATTCAACTAAGTATAAAATTTTATGAAACAAGTTAATAAAAGAAATGAAGTAATAAAGTTAAAATCCTTAAGTTAATGAATCTTTAAGTTAAAATGAGTATACGATATTAAAGATTTATATTAAAGGTATTTAAATAAAATCCCACCTTTATAAATATGTATACGTAAGCACATTAATGGGGATCACCCACCATAACAACATTTAATATAAACTTAAGGTTGGGTAAAGCCTCGGGAAGTTTGAGGCGGTGGAGAAAGATTGTTTACATTATATTCATATCCAAACATAATGAAAAGTATACCACCATAAATACATAAAAATATCATCATTAATAAGGATAAGACTTCGGAAGTTAGAGGCGGTGGAAGGAGATTATTTAAAGGAGGTGGCATGGAGGAGAAGGGGGGGAATGTTTTCTTGGGGGAAAAGAAATGGATTCTCTTTGAAAGGAGAAGGAAGGAAACGCCGGCTTGCGGTGTTTGGGAAGGAGTCTCTTGTTCTTGGAAATACGGGCACGGGGGACGGAGGGGACACCCTCTGGGTCGGGATTAGTCCGGATTTGCGCGGGAGGATTCGATTGCCGTGTCATACTGTTACGTTCACAACATCACCGACAAATCTTCGTCGCTTCGGGATTCAGTAAGTTGTCTTTCGAATTTCGGTATTCTTCTACATATAGTTTAATTATGCAAGCTGAAATTTCAATTTATATCCTTTCAATGTCTTATTAGATCTGTTTTACTTAAACAAAAAGTTCAAATAGGTACAAATTCTAGAACTGCGGGATCGGGGTTATTACGGTTGGAGCTAATTGAAACTCATTACACAGCTATGTTTTTTGCAGCACAATGGTGGGAGGCATTTGGTAGCCATTGTCCTCAATTGCAGAAGTTTGCAATCCGCATTTTGAGTCAAACTTGCAGTGCTTCTAGGTGTGAGCGCAATTGGTATGTCTTTGAGAGGATTCACACGAAGAAGAGAAACTGTTTGGAGCAAAAATGATTAAATGATCTAATCTATGTCCAATACAACCTCCGACTAAGACGCAACCAATTGCTGAACAAAAGACTTGATTCAGATCCCATTATGTTGGATGATATTGATCCAACATTAGATTGGGTAGTGGAGAGTCATCCAACAAAGTTTGGATCTAACGAGGATATTGATGTTGACTTCGATTTACAGGTAGATGCTCAACTAAATGCAAATCCACTAGTACCAGGCCTAGCCCCAAGTCCTCCAGTTGCAGTCACAGGCACTGCCTCTAGTCAACCACGATGCAAGTGCATAGCTCGTCTATCTCAGGTTCAGCGTGCTAGTGCTACTACTTCTATTGTTCTAGTTGAAGATCTTAATGAGGAGGAGGAGACATGGGTTTCCCCTATGATTTAGAGTCTGAGCCAGATGATCTTGCCTTGTCTAGCAATAGTGACTAGTGATGTTTTGTTGTAGAGGCCATTGAGAGCCTCCTTGGTTATGTGATTTTGTTCTGATCTCTATATCATGTATGTATTGGACAGTGCACTACGTGCCATTTTGATATAATGGATATATTCATGAGCCTACTTTGATCATATGTTGTCTTTTGTCTATATTCTAATTCTTTGTGTTTGGAAACATGAATGAAAATCTTTAAAATTATGTTTTTTATAGAAAAATAAATATTTAATGTATTTTTTACAAAGACCGAGTCATTGAATTTGTACCGGTCAAGTCGATACTGAGTCGGGGTCGGAGTCGGAGTCGACCCTCAGTTAGTTCAAAACCCGGGTCGGAGTTTTAAAACATTGGAATTAACATTTCAATGTGTCAAACCTTTCCTAGTAGCATTATCATGTGTCATACAGCCTATAGATATTTAATAACTTATACAACTATATAGCCTATAGATATTTCATAACTTATAAAAATATACAACCTAAAGATTACTAATAAGTGATCTACCTAATAATCTAAATAGAATATCTAAGAAAAAGCCAAAATCTCTAATGTTATTTGCTTGGGATTTGGCATGTGAGAGCTAGTTGACACAAGATCTATTTCAATAGCATGAGATCCGTTTTTGGGTTTGAAGGATCCGTTTACAACACAGATCCTACGTGGATCTAGGTGGATCTGTATCTGTATCCGTGTCTGAAACGGGGATCCACAAATCTAGCATCAAGACCTCGTGGATCCGGTAACATACGGGGCCACATAACCTTACAGAGGCCCACACACCTCATTCATGTGCTAACCCCACTAAGACTTAATTACACAACAATTAACTGATAATCAAGGGGCATAATTAAGGTTATAAAGACTTTGGGTTAAATCATTTACTAAGGTAATTTCCTATCCTACTTAAGCCCTTCTGTCTTTCCCCTCTTATGGAGTCATATCCCCCCTTCTTTTGTCTTCCTCTTCTATAGTAAGTGATGTACTTATTATTAACATTCAATATTTGATTACAAATTACATTTGTCAGTGTATAACCATTCATCATGTACATACACAATACTAAACCAGGGATCAAAACTGAGGTATCACAAAGAGCAAGAAAGGTTGCTCCAATAGATGATCCTGAGGTGAAGCAAAGGATTATTAAAGCCACAAAAAAGATGTATACTAGGAACAATTTTTTTATTTTGTAATGCTTAATAGCCCACTTACTTTGGTGCTACAAAGGAGGATAGGAAGTTTATGGTGCAGAAGTAACCCACTGGATGGTTGTAAGTATGGGAACAAAGTTCTAGAGATCTACAGACTTGATATGCATTTATTATCTCAGGATGTCAATTCCCCAACAGCTGAAATAAACTAGTCCACCTTCAATTTTATCCATTCCATTAAGCAGAAAAGGATTTCCTAGAAGAAATTGGGAAAACTTGTCTATTTGCATGGGAATCTTAGACTTCATACAAGAAGGCATCTAGGTACTTGAGTGTTTACACAAGGACCTATACCACAATGGTATGTAGATCCCAAGGATGCTTCCCAAATAAATGATGAGAATGGTATTTCAACTCCTCATAGACGCTTTGTTGGAATATCATTACGACTTTGACTTGTTGGGCATCGATGATGATGATAGAGCCAAAACCAGCAATGCTCAGGCATTTTTGGACATCCTTGAAGAAAAAGATCATAATTTATGACTAGCTTCATTCAGCAGCTAATATAGGCACTGAGTAGTGTGAAAATTTCTAAAACGAGATCCAATTGCAGTGACTGATATTATTTCTTCTACTTATCATTCCAGTAACAAGTTACTTACAAAAATTACTTCAGTAAATATTGAAATAAATTCCACTGCAGCCTTCACAATTAAAATATTGAGACAAGATATAAAGAAATACAAGCACAAGAATGACACAATTATTTTTGGACAAATGTCCCCAGAAAAACCCAATGTGGGAAAACTGGTGCAGCAGATGAGGGTTTCTTTATCATTATTCAACAAAAATCTCTTATACAAGGAACAATCAGCAGTAATGAAGAGAAATCTTTGTGATAACACTAGAGAAAATTTTCTCACAAATATAAATGAGAACATGATCCCTAAGAGGCCTTGTTGCCTCCTCTGTGTCACCACTGCTGAGGATTACGAAGTTCTGTGTCACTGCACTGTAATGTCCCTCTTATGCTTCTACATTGTCCCTTTCTACACTATGTCACCAACTCTTGCACTCTCAACTGATGTTGATACCCTCTCTCTCATCTCCACCTGCAACTGTCCCTCTGAATCGATTTTCCCTTGCCGAACTTCAACCACTGAGAAAATAGATCTGCTTGGGAAACTAAGTATCTGCTCTAGTGTATTTTCCAAATGACCCTCAAACTTCCTTAAATATCTTCTAATTGACATTCAACGACCCAGATTAGAAGGTAATCAATGGCTAAGATCATTTTGACTTGATCCTCATCTTGTTCTAGAAGTTACACCCACAGTTTAGATTAAAACCCATTACTTTTTTTAACTTCCTAAGTTTAGACTTAGGGTCCCATTAAAAATAATTAATTTATCAAATAAGACTATCTCTGGGTGGAATTTCCCCAAACGATTTATGTGTTATCTGGAATATATGTGTCTAAGCCTTTCCACAAAATTTGAGTCTTAGAGCACATTCGATGCTACCTCAAATCAACACTCTCTCTTACTGAGGAATGTGCTCTAGCAATACACCGTGTTGCATACTACTCTGACTATGAAGCATCTCCCTCTGCGTTGTTGATATCTGACATACTGTCCACCAACTATTGTGTTTTTGTTGCAACTGTACAGTTGCTGACACTACCACTGCCAACACTGCATCCGTACTACAACTCCCTCTCAAATGCTGCATCTGTGGCTGAGATATCACATGTTTCTGCTACTGAAACGGATTCTCTACCATACCCATCTACTCCCTGAAGTGAACAAACTTGGCCCTTCTTAGAGCTTTGATGAGTATGTCTACCACCTGATTTCCTGTGGGGACATATTGCAACTGTACTGCCCCACGCTGACCACAGTCTCTAATAAAATGAAACCTGATGTCAATGTGCTTTGACCGATCATGAAATATTGGATTCTCACAGAATTTAATACAACTCTGATTATCACAGAAGATAGTGGTCACTTCCATATTCCTTCTGAATAAATTCACTAGCAATTTTCTAAGCCATATTGCTTCGCATGTAGTTGTGCTTGCTGCCATATATTTCGCTTCTTCTAAGCTCAGTGCTATGAACTTCTACTTCCTACTGCACCAAGAGGTCATTCTTGATCCGATACTGAAGCAATACCCGGTGGTACTTTTTCGATCTACTAAACTTCCTGCCCAATCTACATTTGTGAATCCGCTCAATCTGACACCATCTCCTCGGGTGTACTTCAACCCATATCCGAATGTTCCCCGCACATATTTTAGAATGTGCCTAGTTGCTACCCAGTGAACCCTTTTCGGTTCCACCATGAACTGACTGAGGGTGTTGACAGCAAAATAGATGTCTGGCCTAGTGTTGACCAGATATATAAGTGTCCCAATGAGATGTTTGTACAAGGTGGTGTCCACTTCCTTGTCTCCCAATGCATCTATCTTCTACCAGTTGGTTATCATGGGTGTTGCCATGGGCCGGAAATCCTGCATCCTAAACCTCTTCAAAAATTTTGTGGCATATCTTCCTTGTCCTAGGAAGATCTCTCCATTCTTCTACCATACGTCCAACCCTAGAAAATAATGCATTGACCCCAAATCCTTCATGTCAAATTTTGTTCCAAATTATTCTTGCAATCCTTTATGAGGCTAGATGATCCTGTAAGGAATAGATCGTTTACATATAGTACCAAAAATAGTGGCTCATTCTCTACTATCAAATAGTATAGATTGGAATCTGCATCACTCTTGACAAATCCCAACTACTGCAAGTAGCCGTCAATCTGACCATACCATGCTCTGGGTGCCTGCTTGAGCCCATATAGGGCTTTCTTCAATCTGCATACATGAGATTTCTTCTCATGGGTTTCAAAGCCTTTAGGTTGTTCTATGTACACCTCCTCTTCTATCACCCCATTCAAGAACGTTGTCTTGACATTCATTTAGTGAATTTACCATCCCATCTGCGTTGCTAAGGTCTGGCAATAGGGGCGAAGGTCTCCTCATAGTCAATTACCTCCTTCTACGCATATCCCTTAGCCACAAACCTAGCCTTGTACTTCTCTATGCTGCCATCTGCAGCATACTTGGTCTTATAGATCCACCTCGAACCTACAACTAATTTGTTCTCTAGTCTAGGTACAACTTTCCAGACATCATTTGTTATGATAGAATTGTACTGTGGCTCGACCTCTGAAACACAGGTAATATCAACTCGTGCTACCGAAGCAGTATCTATCGGAGTTATCGTTGCCTTTTCTCGGTTCTAGGATCTCCAACAAACTCATGCGTCATTAGCGTCTGGCATACTTCTTATGCTAGTTACTTCCACTTATCAGATGGGTGTAACTCAGCTCAGTTCCTCTTCCTGTTATCGGTGTGACATGCGGATTTCCCTTGGTAATATCCCATATGGGATATTTTAACTAAATCTGAAAAATATTGAACGCCCACAGTTGCCGTAAAATAAACATTCACTCAACAGAAGATTGCCATGTAAAATAAAGACGCAAATATACACGTCAATACCACATAAAATAGGAAGGATCTTGACTTTATAATTAATAATGTGGTTTACATATAGATCTGACCCAGAAAGAGCTGAGATAGAAAACTGGCCACCAAGATAAGCTGCTGAACGGTGTTGGCCACCAAATTGAACTGCTGCACTCTCCCTCCGGCAACAGCTGTCACTAAACCCACTGAAAATGATGAAGCCCAAGTTGAGGATCTGAATGATCCTCACACCAAACTCTGAAGCTCTGCGAAACTTCTAAGTGAAGCCTCCTCAAGAGAGTTGGGTTTTCGTCCAACACTCTCACAAATCACCCGAGGGTTTCCGTCCTGGGGCTATGGCTGAAGTAGAGAACCACGTCCTCAAACCTCTCATACACAAGCAAATGATCTACTCCAAAGATATCTCCCAATGGCTTCCTCCCTTTCTTTTATAGATCCCTTGGAGCCTTCTAGAGCATTATTTTATTATTATTTTATTCATGGAGCACTTTTCCCTTTTATTAAAATATTCCTTTTTAATGCAGAAAAGGGTAAATCGGCTACCACGCCTCCTCCGGTCACTGGAATCCGTGTCTAACTGTCCCACCATGTAAGTATCCTCATCCCGGTTCCAATGAGCTATTACACTAAGGTGTTCCATCATGTATTCCTCCCGAAATGCCACCTTGAGTGTAATCAGATGAGTTAAGCCTAGAAATAACTCAAATTTCCGAAAGTTACCGAAATGCACCGGAACAAAAGCCAAACCGCTCGGATGATGGATTATATCAAGCGAATGCCTCCGGAAACCATGAAAACTCCTCAAAATTCCTCCAAGAAGCCCCTGAGCTCGCTGATAGCACCAATCTGTACCTGTGACCTGTATGCTCCTAACTCTAGAAGACCACGCTGGTCCTGTCGTAGGTGACACCAAAAATGGGAATATTACAGACCTTCCGCCCCAAGATTGCTTGCCCTCAAGCAATCGAAATATGTGGGCCACTCTGTTGGCCCGCCGCATCTCAGACCCAATGCTTGGATCCCATACCAACCTCTGGGTGCTGCTATGCACCTGTGTCAAACCTCTCAGAACAGACCCCTCAATGCCGAGATCCCAAACCGATCTCTCTCTGTCCCAGTCAACAAACAATCCTCCTGGATCCCAATGCCACCATTGCCAATCATCGCCCAAGTCCCACGGCTCGGGCTGTGCACTGCCTTTAGCTATCCCTGATGCCCCATGAAGTGAAGCCTGCCAACAAGCATCAATGCTCCCTGACTCCTGTTGGGTTGTACCTCTAACTGTATAAGCTGCTTCACCAACTGCATACCAACTCATCACCTCTCTCCAATCCAAGTCCTGACTCAATCCCATGTTGATCCTGCTTTCCTGAAATCGGGATGGGGTGCTGAAGGAACGACGACCTGTGCCCTCCTGCCAACTGGAATCTGTAACAGCTACTATGTCTAAGGGCCCCTGTGCTGCTGTGCTCCCTACGAAGAATACCGTACCACCAAGAGGGTACCAACTCATGATCTCCCGCTAGTCCATCCCGGAAGAAGAATCCAATGTAGCAACAACTGCACATGGAACATGCCTAGAGTGTTGCCGCCAACCCGTAATCAACTCCCACTGCTTTGCCTTGTCTGCCAATGAAAGCTGCTTGTAGAAGGAAGCTCCTCCCTCTATAATGGGCCAGAGTGGGCAACATATGCTGCAAGCCCCATCGATGTACTCCCAGAGAGTGCTACCCACTGAAAACACTACAGCTCTGTTGGCTGCGTGTACATCTATCTGCGCCTCATCAATGTGTCAACCCATCAATGGATGCTCTACCATCTCCAATAGCTCATCCCCCTCCTGATTGGGAATGTAATGCTCCTACTGCCTACTCGCTCCCTGCAAAACTATCTCATCAACCTCCAACAACTCCAGAGGATATGGATCTGTAGCTGCTGTCACTGTACTCGGTGTTTGTGCATCTGACTACTCCCCCTCAAAGGTTGACCCCAATGTTAGCCGCATATCCATCATAGGCTCAATGTGGGCGCCCATCTGGACCTCACCCAGGGAAATGTCATGCCTGATGTCCATAGTATCTTCTTCTGCTGACTCAGGCTCCATCATATGCTGCTCTGGCTGAATCGTCACAAGTGACTCATCACCCAGAGTATCTCTCATAGAGTCCCATGACTGCTCACCCTGCTCACTGGAACTCAACTCCGGTCTACTGTCATCCTCTCTGCATGGCTGCTCTCGCTCCCCAGAAGCATCCTCATATGATCCCATGGACTCATCTGAAGAAGAGTCCTCATCCTGGCATACAGAAGGAACGTCTACCTTCTCTACCTCTGCCACCTCATCTGCATCTCTCAAACATGAGTGATCAGGCCCCCAAGGTTCTTTGCAAATGAAGCAAAGTCCCTTCCTCCTCAGCTCATTTCTGCTGCCTGACCCACCAAACTGGAGCCGCTCCTCCCTGGTCAACTGTCTCCTGAGAAACTCAATGTTCTACTCAACTAGCCCTTGGGCTAGCTCATAAGCAACAGGCGAGACCAACTGCTCTCTCCTCCAAATGCTCAACAACCAGGTCTGCAACTCTCGGCCAATGGTCTCATGGTCTCTCATACATGATGACAAGATGGACTGCATGTGTGCTATGACAGTATCAGGATGATGTCTCCTAATGCTGAAGAAGCATTGGAACATCTGCAAAATCAAGTCATCACACTCAAGGTCAAACATGATGACATAAGTCTTGATTGTGGCCATACTCCATAGAATCTCAAGCTTCTTCCCAAAGGTAGAGCCTGCACTATTGTCCAAATCCTGAAAAGTCTCTACAATCAACCTCATAATCCTCCTCATAACATCATCATTATATGGGGCTATAGGTGCGGTCAATTTCATGATGTTACTGAGGCAAGCTGCAACTGGAAGTGTGACCCCTTCACAAGGTTCCTCCAAGAATTTGGGCTGTATAAGAGCAAGCATAGCTGGTTTTAGAGCCCAAATCAATTTCTTCCCTTCTTCTTGGCTTATTTTGGACAGAAGTTCATTAAGTTCATCAAGTTTGGACAGAACTCTCCATGTCATCTTCATGTGTTTCAAATCTGTCCCAAGTGCAAGGATTTTGTGACCAACCCCCAATTCTTCCTGCAAATCTTTTGGCTGTCCTTTTTGAAGGATGGCATTAATTCCTCTTGAAAAGGGTCTGCTGTTTGGTTTTGTTTTCTGGTCTTCTGATGCATGGTGGTTTAAGGAACCAACTTCTATTTTTATTTTCATCAATCTGTTTAGGAATCCCTCCATGGTTCAACCAATGAATACAAGACCGTTTGTGATAATGAGGTCACTATTTTTCTGACAATTATTCTCAAGACTGCTTCATTTCTCTGATCACAATAGGACAGAGTAGCTCAACCATGCACTCTCAACAGAATCACTACAAGTTTGTTCAGAATCACTAGGAAAATGGCCACTGGTTTTTCTGAGTTTAATGGATGCCTTCAGTCGTTTTTCTGAGTTTAATTTGTCAAAAATATAACAGACTTATGGTTGTAGGTGCTTTTCACAGTTTAGGTACAACAAATAGGCTCAGTGAACAACATTCAACCGCTATGGAACTTTCAAGAGTTCAAAACTGATCTAAACAATACTCAGAAATATTAGACACCGACACGATAAGGTTGGAAACGGCCTAGGACAGTTCACTATATATTCACTGTCCAAACCCACAATTGTATATGAAATATCAGAACTTAACAAAGAGATTTATGGCCATTAGAGTAAAGCGTACCAGCACTGTGATTTTGTGAAAGAACCTAATTTGGCAGGGTTGCAAACAGGAGAATGTAACACCGACCCTTGTAATGGTACTCCAACACTTGAGGCAAGTGCGTATGCTGGCCAGAAATGGAACTTGACGTTATATGTCATCACCTCCACATTTTTCACAAATTCTGAGTAACATTCCACTAATACCAAGACACCAGTGGGGAATATGCATGAACATGTGGCTGAAGCACGAATTGTGAGGGACATAAGCATACAGCAGCGAAAAATTACCGCCTGTACTAGTGTCCACACTTGCTATTCAACCGAGGTTGTATTTGCTGCGACAATGTTTTCCCAACAGAATGTCCATAGTGCCAACTCAGCTGAAGGCTACGTTACATAGTCGGCTTTCAATCCAGGGAAATTCCTTGATGCAATCCGCTGCCACAATGTCACGGCTCTTTGCAAATATTAATCCACCACCATACCTTGGCCTTTTAACAATTCTGCGGCTAACAGAAAGATGGAGCTCCTCTCTAAAATAGCTCACGGCCCCTTCAAAATTTTGAGTCTGTGAATGCACAGTGAAAATGAATAATTGGCCTTTCTATCCTGCGTAACCTCTACCTGCTCTGGGAATCATCTACATGACACGTTCCTCTGCGTGGCTCGATCCGGTGGGTGTGGCATCCAACTCAGATCTTCGTTCACCTTTGTTCACACCTATAGCACTGTGAGTGAAGCCGGCCTTATTCCTCGGCTCTCAAACTCTGCCGACCTACGGTTTCTTCATTAAAATTTTCGACCTGGCAATTTCGAATTGTTCAATGTGACACTCCTTGGTTTGGTGCCCAAAATGGGGGGCTGTAACAAACTCTAATTTGATTGGCTACAGGTTCCTCGATCTACTCTTCACATGCTCACGTTCACTGATCTCCAGCGCACAACCCATAGTACCTATTGCTCAATCGTGGCACAGTTGAGCTGATTACACAGTCAGTAATATGCGCCTTTCGTCCACCTAGCATTGACTTCTGATTAGTCAGCCCGCCTTCTTGACCTGGTGGAAATTCGCTATGACCTCCCTGAGCACAAATGTTTCATTCATTGATGATTGGCCATCCACGATCATTTGCACCATCAAACTTCGCATTTCAAATTATGTCGCGATTCTTCTAGTCCCGACAAAACAATATTATCCTCCCGCGGGAAACAACTCGAAGTCTTCAGCCGCATAATGACAAAGCTCCTGCAATTGAATTTTTATGATGAGATCGGTTTCGATCTGGTAAATTTTACGCCCAACATCTATCTCTGCTCAGAGATGCATTCCTTCTTGATTCCCGACTGACAGTGGTAGCGATTAGCTTACCCCGGTGTTCGCGACGCAGTCAATCTTTACACGTTGGTCGGTATTGCTTTTTGGCAATTCGTGGCCACCTCAGCGTTCTCGAGCCCGCACACGACTTTCCTCCATCGTGGCAATGGCAATAGGCTCGAGTAATACAACCGCTGCCCTATTCTGCCCTGAATTTGTTGTTCCAACAGCAATCTCGACTTTTAAGAAATAATAATTTCGTCTCTACGCGAAGATAAATTCGGCCCTCAATAGATAGACTGGTCCACCGGTAATGAGATATGGACATCCATAGTTTGGATGTAGCCCTGGCAAATCAAAACTCGTCTGCTGAATTTATTCTCGTAGCCCCATAATGACGATGGGGACTTGCATTACGGTTTCTGACCCCATTCAAAATTTAACCGGTGTGACATCTGCAAGGAATTATACTGCCCCAAACACTTCCTATCCAAACACTAGTAATATTTTCCCTTAAAGTCGATCTTCAATAAAAATGCAATAAAATTTCCTTATGACCCTTGAAAAATGATTTCAACTCTTGGGCCTTGCAGTATTTTCTGTGATGGATTTTCTCACAAACCCTCTACTTTACTGAAGTTGATCCATCATGAACTCACAGGCTGAGCCAAAACCAGTGCTATGATACCACTGTAATATCCCGGATGGGATATTT
>JAXQQM020068616.1:0-77771 GCA_034641835.2 Pinus albicaulis
CTTTGAGTATTTTGAGTTCTTGAAGGAGTTGTGTTGTATGCGGGATGCTTTCTAGCGAGAATTCACCATCAAAGTTTTAATTCTCAACTAACTAACTTTCTAACTTCTGGCTAGGCTTAATATTATAATCTCATTTTATTTATTCATTCATTTATTTTTATTTTATTTTTAAAAATTATTTTACTTTATTATTCATTTTATATTATTATTTATTAACTTGTAATATTATCTCTTAAATGCTTAAAATTTAAGTACTAAAATTTTAAGATTTACCTCTCTTTTTTGGCTTATTATAATAACTAGAATTTAATCATTTTATTAAATTATTAAATTCTAAATTATTCTTGTTTAACTTTCCATAAAAATCTTAAAAACTATTAATATTTTATCTAACTTACTAGTCAAATAACGACTAGCTTCTAATGGCTAATTTCAACATCTTTATCTAGGCAATGACGCATCCCTACTGTTTATTACGTTAGATGGTTCGAAAAGTCAACCTAATCCTAATGATGCCATTAATGTGAAAGACATTTATGTACATTATGGATCACAAAAATCTTAGATCTAAAAATGTTTTATCAAATTTACAAGTAAAATAATAATAATAATGGTTTCTATATATTTAATTAAAAGTCTACATATTTCTTAGCTTACTTAGTTATTGTGAATTAAATAATTAAAACTACACACTCATTTAAGCCTACTTTGAACTTGAAAATGAAAACAACATACATATCTTTCAAAATACTTCTCCAACTTTACAATTAATTGGGAAATTAAAAACGCAATAAAATGATCCATTATTTAACCAAAATTATTTAGGAACTATAAATAAATTCAAATTACAAGATCTTAAATTCTCAAGTTACTAATAAAACAATATTGGAGAGTGAGAATAATAAGACAATTAATACCTTTTTCACAATCAAACTATGAATGTAATAATATTAATTTAAATAATTTTAAAAATTTCCCTAAATAAGATCTTTAATTTTAAATATTTTAAGAATTATGTAACAAGAATACACTTTGATGATGCGTTATTTTGTAATAACAATGTATTTTGAAACGCTAAAAAAAACAAGACAATGATTCATTCAATAGAACAATATGGGTAAGACAAAATGATAATGCCTTAGTGTATTTATTTCAATATTTTAATGAAGATATTGAATGAAGATATCTCAATAGAGAATAATAAGACAATTTAGATAGAATGATATGGTTATTTTTTAATTTTTTTAGTTTTATTAATTTTATTAAAATATATAAACAGATATTTACATTTATAAAAAGAATTGAATAATTTATAAATCAAATAACAAACAAAAAGTAATATAAATTTAATATGGGGGATTTTGTTTCTCCAAGAAAATTGATTACAATTTGATTTATAAATATTAAATAAGTTTAAGTATTCTTTAACTCATAATTATTATGATTAAAAATTCTTATAGTATTTATGGATAGATTATTTAGATTGATTATTCAATGTCTAACACAAAATTGAACCAAATATAAATGTGGAAAATGCTAAAGACCACATCAAATATCTTCAAAATATTTATACACATTGTCTTATTGATACCTATAAGCTCAAGGTATATGAAATATTTAAACAGTGTGAACAATGAAATTAACTTATATCTATAGGCACAAGATATATGGAATATTAAAAAAAAAACATGATAAAATTATATTTATAAATGGGTAGATAATAATATTTTTTTTTCCTAAAAAGCTGAAAAATACTAACATAGTGATATCAAATTAGATCAAATTAAATTTTATGTTATCATAAACTCATATTATGTGGCCAAGTTGATAGGCCATCTAAGTAATAATGAGAATTAAAAAAAAACACTTAATATACTCTCAAATGATGGATCCAATCCCATTAGAGAAAATCCGATTTGAATGAGAATATAAGGATAAAATTAATTATTTAGTTTCTTATGATTTATGGCTTTCCAAAAATTCATACAAAGATGTTCCTTTTGTCAACAATTGCTGAAGACATGAAGTTTGGCCAACAGCATAGGAGCTCACAGGTGCAGATCACCAGGAGCTCCCACAAGCAAATGCACCCACTTGTAGTTTCTCATTAAGCACCAATAATTAAATAGATACATTAGGTAAAACATATTCCTAAATAATAGGAATTGAATGTCTAATAAAATGCAAAATCACAACTACATAACAAAATATCACCTAATCTCCATTAATTTCTAACACTCCCCCTTAATGGAGAAAGGGATTTTTAAACACACCTAATGTATCCCTAAACAAATGAAACTTCAGTCTTCCTAGTGGCTTAGTGAATATGTCAGCTATGTTATCACAAGAATTACAATACTCTACATAAATCTCTTTGGACTGCACTTTCTCCCTAACAAAATGAAATTGAGTGTCGATGTGCTTAGTGTTTTTATGAAACATGGGAATGTAAGCCAGTTTGATGGAACTCTGATCATCGCAATTGATGATCGTAGCTTCTGTCTGTTCTTCCCCCGCATCTTGGAGAAGTCTACGCAACCAAACTACCTGACATGTCGGTGCACACATGGCTTGATATTCTGCTTCTGCTGGAGATAATGCAACAATATGTTGCTTCTTGTTGCACCAAGAGATGACCCCAGAACCAATGTTGAAGGCATAACTTGTAATTGATCTTATGTCATCTAGATTTCCCGCCCAATCAGAGTCTATATAACATGTCAACTTAACATCAAATGAGTCAGAATACAAAATACCAATGTCTGATGTTCCTTGTAGATACCTTAATACTTCTCTTGCTGCACTCCAATGACTATCATGGGGTTGAGCCATAAACTGACTCAAAACACTTACTGCCTAAGCTAAGTCTGGTCTTGTTGTAGTCAAATAAATAAGACTACCAACCAATTGTCTATATAATGTTGCATCTACATATTTCGAACCATCATTCATCTGAAGTTTGCTATTCTGTTGTAAAGGTACTCATGAAGGCTTACACTCATCCGTCTTAAACCTAGATAACAGAATCTTTGTATATTTACCTTGGGACAAGAAAGTTTGGCTTGAATCTCTCTAATCTTCTAGACCAAAACAATATTGCATTTCTCCAAGGTCCTTCATCTCAAATTTCTGTGATAATTGCTAGTTGATTTCTTCAATGAGATTGTCTGCACTTCCTATTATTATCAGATCATCTACATATAAAGAAATGACCACTATCTATCCTTCATTATTAAACATGGTATATAAATTGGGATCATTTTTTCTCCTTTCATAACCATTCATGAGGAAAAAAGAATCAATTTTTTCATACCAGCATCTAGGTGTGTGCTTTAAACCATATAAAGTTTTCTTTAATATACATAGTAGATGTTCTTCTCCCTTCTTAACAAACCCTTTAGGCTGTACTAAGTATACTTCTTCTTTAAACACTGTTACCGACGAAATAGGTAACCTCACCTCAAAATGGGAACTCTAGCCCAAAAAGAATAAAAAAGCATGAAAAAACACCCCAAAAACAAAAAGTGTGTATTCCACAACACACTTGGTTTTCTTTTAAGGTCAAATTTCAACATTTTATAAAATTATGCTAAAAACAAAATTATTTCTTAAAAAAAGAATTGAAAAAACACCCTCAAAACAAAACCAGTTGATGCTGGAATAACAAAAAAAAAAATTGTGTCATATTTTTGACATTTTAAAAAATAGAGGTAACATTTTTAAATTTTTTAAATTGAAACATTAAAAAACCCTAAAATTTAAGAAAAATAAATAAATTTAGAAAATAAAAACATTTTAAAGCTTAAAATTTGAAAATATATAGAGATAAAATAATAAAAATAAAAACAAAATAAAAATTTTAATTTAAACATTAAAAAAAAAATTAAGAAAAAAAAAAAAATTAAATATTAAAAATTTAAAAATATATAGAAAAAAATAAAATAAAAATTAAATTAAAAAAAAAACAAGTAAAAAAATGATATTATAAAAAATAAAATATAGAAATTAAATTTTAAAAAGAAAAAGAAAATGTTTATTAAACTAAAAACAAATATTAAATTTTAAAATAAAAAATTAAAAAATTATTTAAATTAAAAGTAAAAAAATAAAAAATAAAAACAAAATAATTATATACATAACAAATAAATTTTTAAAAATAAATTAATTTGGAATTTTATATATATATATATATATATATATTTAAAAATTTATTTGTTATATATATATATATATATATATATATAAACTAAATTAAAAATATATATATTAGATTTTATTAAATTTCAATAAATAAATGAATAAATAAATAAATTTTGAAATAAAAATTAAATTTTAAATATAAAAGAAAAAAAATCCATTGTTTAAAATAAGTGTTAAAAAACTTTAAAAATCAATTAAAAATAGAAAATTGAAAAATAGAAATTAAAAAAAAAATATTAAATATATAAAAAAAAAACAAATTAATTAAAAAAATTAAGTTTAATTAAAAAAATATCTAATTTTAAATACATTAATTTTTTTTAATTTAAATAATTTAATTACTTTAAAATAAATCGAATACTTTGAAAAAACAGATACCTAACCTTTATATAAACATTTAGAGAAATTACTTAATTTATTTTATATTATAACGCGATATAATATTTAATATATATTATATTGTAATATGATAAAAATATAGTTACTAAATATAGTTACTAAATTATTTTATATTAGATTATTTAATATTATTGTATTATAAGGTGGTATAAATATTTAGCTTTCAAAATTATTTCAAATGGTTTAGATTCACATGTCAAGTTTTATATTATTGTTAGTTATTATTAAAGCATAACTAATGCGTTGAAAATTGAATTAATTTACAGTTGACTAAAAATTAAATAAATATTTTATAAAGTTGACATTTATATATATATATATATATATATATATATATATATATATATATATATTTAAGTTTATTTGTTCAATCTTCGGCTGTGATTTGTTGCTGTTTTCTTAATGAAAGCAGTTGACCAAGAAGATCTGATTCCGGGAATCGGCCTCCGCCGCCACTTGGGCAAGAGGCCAATTCTTGGAATCGGATCTTCAATAATTCTGAGGGAATATGGTCTCGAAGGGAGTAGAGATGAACTGTTGGAGTGGAGATTAATTTGATTTTTTTATTTTTATTTTTATTTTTTAATTTTTTTTTTTAATTTCAAAATATTCAAAATTATTATTTTTTAATTCAATTTTTTTATTTTAAATTTAATTTGTTTTATTTTTTTTTTGTTTTTTTTTTTAAATTTTAAATTTTAGATTAATTTTTTTTTTTTTAATTTAAAATTTGAAATTTATTTATTAAAATTTTAAAATTTTAATTTAACTTATATACATTTTTTAATCTTTAGTTTATTTAGTTTTTCATTTTTAAAATTTATAAATAGTTTTTTTTTTTTTAAACTAAATTTATGTATATTTTGTTTTTAAATATTTGCACGTGGCTTTTTTATTTTCTTTGTTTTTTTAATGATAGTTTTTTTTTTTTTTTAATTTTCTTTTTCAATTTTAAATTTTGTATTTTTTTTTTAATTTTAAAATTTGTATTTTTTCTATTATTATTATTATTTTTAATTTAAATTTTTAAATTTATTTTTATTTTTTAGTTTTTTATTTAAATTTAAATTTTGTAATTTAAATTATTTTGAAATTTTTTTATTTTTTTTTTAATTATATGGTTTTTTTTAATGACTTAAAAAAAATATTTTTGATATTTGTTTTTTTTAAATTTTTTGGTTCAATTTTTGTTTTTTTCTTTAAATGATGTTGTTTTTTCTTTAAATTGTGTGTTTTTTCAAATTTTCTCATTTTTTATATAATTTTCGAATATTTTTGTTTGTTTTTTTTTTTTTTTTTTTTTTACAAGTTAATTTTGTTTTTTTTTTACATTTTTATTGGTTTTTTTTAATTGTTTTTATATATATATATATTTATCTAAGTTTTGTGTTTTATTACCAACATGAAAATCACCACTCTAAAAAAAAAAAGGTTGATGCTGCATCAATACATTTCAAAATTAGCATGAAAATCACCGCTCTAAAAAAAAATGGTTGATGCTGCATCAATACGTTTCAAAATTAGCATGAAAATCACTAACATTTTAAAACAAATATTCATACTTCATAAATAAAAATATTAAAGTGTCAAAAATGTGCTAAAAAAAAAAAGAGGTGATTCTGCATCACCACTTTTCAAAATCGGGTGCTTTTTATGCTACCAAAAAAAAGTAGGTAACAGTGCGGTTACCTATTTCATCGGTAACATTGTTGTTTAAATGCATTTAAGAAAGAAGATTTAACATCTAATTGATGTATTTTCCAATGATGTTTAGTGGCTAAAGCAATTATCATTCTGATAGTATTTAATTTTGCAACAGGGGCAAATGTCTCCTCAAAATCAATACCTTCTATCTGGGAATATCCCTTTGCCACCAACCTTGCTTTATGTCTATCAATAGACCCATCTGCTCTAAATTTCAACTTAAATAACCATTTGCAACCTATGGGTTGTTTATCATCAGGAAGTTTTACTAGATCCCAAGTATTGTTCTTAATGATAGATTCATATTCCTCATTCATTGCTTTCTTCCATTCAAGACTTTTACTAGCTTCATAAAAATTAGAAGGTTCTGCAATGTTTAACATACCAGTCATAAGCGCACAATCCCTATATCGAGCTGGTAGTTATTTTGGCATGCTTGATCTTCTGAGTGGTGGGGGCTCAATTATTCTGCTTCTTTCTTCTCTTTGTGGACTAAACTCCACATTATCCTACTATTTATTGTGCTGTGATTGTTCTTGTTATTCATTCTGTACATTTTGTGTGATGACTCATTTTCAAAGTCGTCTTCGAAAGTAAGGGTATGCCATTCTTCATTGTTTTGGATAGGATTTCCATCATCGATCTATTATATCCCATGCTCGTTGCAATATTTGATGAAGACTCCTTTCTTGAATTCTCCCCCTTGATTTGGTCGAAGAATCCTGATAAAATTTCCTGTTTTCTTCTCAATCATGTTTCTGAATTGCTTGAAATATTCAAAAGCATGACTTTTCTGTTTAGAAAATACACCCATGTGAATCTTGTACATTCATCAACAAAGATTAAAAAATAATAGGCCCCACCTAATGAGCTTGTCTTCATCGAGCCACATAAGTCAGTGTGTACAAGTTCGAGTATATCCCTTTGTTTTCTATCTTTAATGGCAGGAAATTCATCTCTATGGTGTTTACCGAACGCACATGCTTCACAATCAATATGAAACTTTTTCAAAACAGGGAAGCCATCTACCATACCGTTCTTCTGCAACAGAAGGAGATCACTGAAATTGATATACCCAAGTCGCTGATGCCACAAATTTTCAGCAGACTTATCTGACGACATAAAGGCTTGCTGAGGCATACTTTTCACATCCAGTTTGTAGAGTCCTCTTATGCGAATACCTGTAGCAATGGGCTTCATCTGATCCAACGAGTCTTTAATAATGCAATGAGATTTACAAAATTATACTATGAGGTCATGACCTGTAATATTTGACACATAAATCAAGTTCTTCTTAATGTCAGGAACATACCACACATCAGATATATTCCCAATCTTATCATCAGGTAGAGTAACAAGGACATCTCCATGTCCCTTGATCTCATACCCTCTATTATCTCCAAGGTAGAATTTTACTGCAGAGTTGTATTCTTTAAAGTTTTTGAAGCATTTCTTTTTACCTAACATATGCGAGGAGGCTCCAGAATCCACGAACCAAATATCTGATTCATCCTCCTCAATAGCAATGTTAGCCTCAGCCATAGACAATCTAACATCCAGATTTTGATCCGTGTCTGCATCTGCATCTGCATCTGCCAAATGACCTGCATGTCTTCTCTGCTTGTACCTCTCTTGATTTTCCTTCTTCTTACGACAAAACTTAGCAATATGGCCTATCTTACCACAGTAAAAGCACTTAAGAGAAGATTCATTTTTATGCGAGGTCATACCTTGTGGTGTCCTTTTTGATGTGTTGCACCTCCTCTGATCAGCCATTGCTCTCCCTTTTGGCTTGAACTTTGTTATCAATGCAAGATCTGGATCTTGAGGTTTGAGAGACAACCTCCTTTCCTCTTCTTGTAGCAAAATCCCAGTAAGCTCTTTAAAACACGAAGGCTTTTCTCTTGCATTCAATCTGGTTATAAACATCTGATAGTCGTCCATCATGCCATTCATGGTAATTGTCACTAGATCATCATTTTCCACCGTTTGACCGATATTAGATAGTTTATCTTTAACTTCCTTTATCCGGGATAAGAATGACGAAACAGACTCATTCTCCTCCATCTTGATTGAGAGGATCTTCTTCCTGAGAAATAATGTTCGACTTGTGTTCTTGATTTCGTACATGTCTTTGAGAGTTTTCCAGATGTCATTCGTTGTCTTGTAATCCTGAATATGAGGGATGATGCAATCTTTAACTGACATTTTGAGTAGCACTTTTTCCTTTAGCTCTCTTTTCTCCCAATCTTGAATTGTTTCATTCGTTCCACCATTTGCAACAGTTGGCTTAAATTCATCGCCGATGACAATGCTATAGGTATTCTGTCCCTCAAGCAAAGTCTGAAGCTGAAGTTTCCAATTTGTGTAATTGGAACCATCCAATTTGTTGCTTTCAGTTGAGTAATATGTCATCTGAGCATTCATATTAGAGAAAAAAAAAATGGATAAAAAATATAAAATAGGATTTGCTTAATGAGGGCCTTCACACTGTATCCAATTGAAAATAGATTTCCGAACCATTATATATAATACAATTGACAATATATATAACAAAAGTCTTCTGCAATCAAGTCAACTCACAGTTGGCCATCAAATCGATAAACACAGCAATGATGGCTATGGCCTCAGTCGTTGCAGCGTTAAAATATTAATTTACAGTGTTTAAAATCATCGCAGCGATTTCCTTCAAGACGTCAAAGTGACATTGATTGAAAAATTCGCCTGCCAAGAAGCTCCAAACAAAGGTTTCATTATCCTTCATTATCGTCTCTGCATTAATCACTTATATCATCAACTCCAATCCGAGAATTCTCCCTTGGCAGCAGCATATCCCAGGGAGAACAACATTAAATCACAAAAAACAAGGAATTGATGTAAAAAGCACAACGAAGATAGCGGCGAAAAGTATTTGATGAAGACCTTGGCCCTCTGATCAAGAAACAAGAAAGTATTCACAAACAAGAAAGGAAGAGCATTTGAATATCATGTTCCAGCTGCATAATGATTCTGTTATTGCATCTAGCCCTTCAAACTGTCGGATCAATATATAATTCAGTTGTATAATAGAAATATCTTACAGCACTTCAAAACCCTGGATATTAATTATTGCACGTTCTTGCAGCAACGAAGAACTGATCCATGCAGTCGATTCACTGCAAATACCAAGACCAGATGTTTGCAATAATGGCTACGGCCTTTTTTTTATGGATGATTGATTTCTACATTCAGTGGCCTGCCTCACGCACTGGCCACTCACGGCAGATTCTAAGCAATAAATTTTATAGAGATTTCTCTTGCCCACAGCTTCTAAACTCGTCAACAGTCACGGTTGATGCAGATTCAATCCACCAATGCCTTGTCTTAATCAGCCGAGTCCCCTCACAGGCTCTGTCCGATCCAATCCACCTCCAGGCAACAACTACCAGAGAAAAAAAACACCTTCACTGGCCACTACATAGCCTCACAATCTACCTCATTTAGTACAATCAACAGAGAATGTAGCTCCTCTCTAGCGAGCCATGAAATTCGTCTTCACAGCCTGTCACACACACAACTTCTCTCAGCTCTTCCTGAGCTCTGATACCATGTCAACAATTGTTGAAGACATGAAGTTTGGCAAACAACATAGGAGCTCACAGGTGCAGATCACCAGGAACTCCCACAAGCAAATGCACGCGCTTGTAGTTTCTCAGTAAGCACCAATAATTAAATAGATACATTAGGTAAAACAGATTCCTAAATAATAGGAACTGAATGTCTAAAAAAATGGAAAATCACAACTACATAACAAAATATCATCTAATCTCCATTAATTTCTAACACCTTTTAGATGTATAATTAACACAATTTAAAAACCAATTAACATATTAATTAAGTATTTAGTAAACAATTTAGTAAAAATGAATGCTTTATTAAATATTATATTCTTATAAAATTAATTCAAAATGTGATGACGGATTAGATGATTTCTTGGTAAGATTTAACATAGTTTCTCTCTTTACAAACATCACTATGAATGAAGGAGAAAAGGCATCACGAAGATTTCAAACCAATTCACAATACAACTTGTTGAAATTTACCTTAAATCCAACATCATTATTTTCTAAATTCATATATGTATGAAAAAACATCTGGCATAGTGATGGGCTATCCATATATCCGGTTGTGGAAACTTTAATCATGGAACAATTTGTGCAGAATTCCCTTAACTCCTTCCCCTTGAAAGAATTCTATTTAGGTTTCTTTGATGACACCTTTGTTAAATGGCTCCACGCCATGGGAATTTATTGAAATTCGTGAAGCACCTTAGTAATCTATTAGAGAACATCAAGTTTACTAACGATGTGGAGGAAAAAGGAAGAATACCACTAAAACAATATATGTATTGCGTTTTGATATCCATCTAACACATATATTAATTGCGGAAGCAGAATATCACTAGACAATACATGTATTGCATTTTCGATATCCATCTAACCCATACGTTAATCGCCTTTAACATCTTAACGCTACTGTGCATCTTACAATATCTAACAATGAATATTTGGAAGAACAAATTCATCTCATGAATCTTTTCAAAGAAAATGGATACAAGGGACACGAGGCGTTGAAGGGTTTTTCAAAATACCCCAAAGAGCATTATAGTAATGTGCAAACCAAAAATTTACCTAAATCTTTCCTTCCTTATGTCCATGAAACAACCATTAATTTTTTCTTAATTCATTTTTAATCATTTATTGTTCATTATATTATTCAAATATATAGTTGTATTCTTTCATTATTATAATTATATCATAATTATATTATTATTAGAATTATGTCATGGCTATTTTTATATTACCACTAATTAATCTTTATAGTATTATATAATTCCAACCATCTCTATAATGTTAATATCTTTATAACTATTTCTCAAACAAAATTACTATCCATATATTTTTGGCCATTAATATATTATTATAAAATTATAGTTATTATAATTGATGTTAATACTTTAGAATTGTTTTTAGTGTTTAAATCATTTTTTTTAATTCAATTAATATGTTGGATGAAAAAAAAATATCATCCTCGATTTCCTAGGTTTCCAAACTAGTATAAAATTTTTAACTTCTTAAAACACCATGTTACAAAACAATTTGTCACCGTCCCTGCAATTCCCCATCCCGCACATTGCAGAGCCCATTCCGTGACCTGTGAGTAGTAACATAACCTGAAAACACTTTCATGGCATTCCCCTAGACATGGACTTTCATTTCCCTGAATACATCTCCTTGTGAAAAACCCTAAAAATATCCTTTTCATCCTTGGCGCGACTAGCCAGTGTTATATCCGCACCAATGGGGGAAATATTCCAAAGAGGGCGCGCCAATTGGCGCTCTGTCTTAGATTTTCACTCACGCCACGCTTAATAAAGGGTGTTTTTTAAAAATAAATGGCGGAATATTGACTCCAACCAACTCCTGAACTGGTCTGTAAATTGAGTTGGGATGTTTGGCTCCGGATTTCCATGTAGAGGAAGTAGTTTTCCACCTCTCATGGAAGCTTTCTTAAGGATAGGGCCAATCCCATGATTGTAGGATCCCAACTCCCCTTCCACCATCTATATAAGCTTGCCATTTTCCTTTGAAAGCTAATCTCCAAGAGCCTTCATAGCCTAAAGAATGCTGCAAGAGCTTTGATAGTCCTCATAGTGCCAAATCCATAGCAAGGAGATTGACGATCGAAGAGAGAGGCTTGTCCCCATTCCTGACAAGCTTTACTGAGACGTATTCCACTAACGACCCACCGAAGGAAGGTTCAGCGTCAGAGCCTGGTTGTATGTTCCTTTGACGAATTAATGATAACCGACTATTGTTTATCGTTCCACTTGTATTGTTCATTATGATCATGAGTTGTGTCTTCTCTGACTGATACATAATTGCATATATCTGGTTTTACGCTTGTGTTTGTCATGTTTCTTGTGTGTGCAGGTGTTCGATCGTGGTGAGTGCGAGGATCGTGATTTGCTGGAACAAGGAAACAAGAGCGTCATCTTCTCTATGAACAACAACGTTGGACTTGAGGTACGCCTTCTTCGGAAGTTGTTTTATTGTAATTAGGAACCTGCGCCTTAGCGTGATATGATTTTTGCTAGACCCGATCTAGGCTAGTAGGGATTGCCTCTGTCCACAGAGGGGATTTACCTCCACAACAAATTGGCGACTCCGCTAGGGAGTTAGCTTGTTGTTTGCTTTATAAACTACAAACGGAGCCTGAAGTTAGCCAGATAGCCTTCGAAACGCTCTCGCTTTGCATTAGCAAAAGTAGATGAATGTTGCTTCAGTCAATCTTTGGTTTAGTTTATGAACTGAACACTTGGAGTATTGTCTTGTCTTTCGGTCAATTCTCGACTTTGCTTGCTTGATCAGCACTTTTGGCTGGTTCTTTCATGTCTTTGGCTTTTGGTTTAAGCTCCAACATCACTAGTCTGCTTCTTGGATTGCTTATTTTTTATTTTTCCTTAGTAAACTTAGCTGGCGTGCTTTTTAGTGTGACAGTCGCACCCACTGGCGCATGTTGTCAGTGTATTACTCACGCCAATTCTATTCTGGCACTATTTTTAGCCTTACAGTCGTGCCAATACTGTAAGGTGCTAGGGTTTGCTGTGTTTTGAGCCTTCTAAGACTGATCTGTGTGTTTGGTCTTGTTTTTGTGACTTCTTGAGTGTTCTGGAGCCTTGTTTGACTGACTGCGACCTCCTTCCTTTGGTTGTTTGCGCTTTTCTGTCGATTTTACATTCTAGCCCTAGGGCATCTAGGTGTTATTGTGTGTCGAGCCTCCCTTGGGAGTTTTTGGTTTCTGCCTGTTCATTCAGCTTTGTGATTGATTCTCTGCACTCATTTGGTGGTTGTTCATCATTTTATTGCATTATTCGAGTGATTGGCTTCTTCTTCATTCGAATTCCATTTTGTCTCGTTTTGGGCCAAGATTACATGGTTCAATTGAGTCTTTGGGTGTCTTTTGATTTGAGGGAATTTTTGTTAATTTGAGGTCCGATTGTGTGCTTGCATTGAGTGAAATTTGATTGTTTTTCTCTTTTTCTATCACTTCTCAAATTGCTTGTCTCATTGTTTTTCATTTTGTTTAGTGCTTTTTGCTCTTAAACATTGAAAATACAAAAAATCTCTTTTGCGTTGGATTAGTTAGTGTGAATTAAATCTTTTCATTGTTATTAGTGATTAGTAACCTTGAAATAAAAGTTTTTATTTTCCGTTAGCTGCATTAGAGATGTCATTGCTTGTTGTCTGATCATTTTGTTGTTGTGTGAAAATATCTTAACTATCTCATAATTAGATTTCATCGAATGAAATGATATACTGTGGCATGTAGTGTCCATTTAGGTGATTTTGAGACATAACACTCGCTAGGGCCTGAAAACTAAAACATAATTGAAGATAAACATTAAAATTTATTCAATCTACACTAAGGCAGCATTGAAACATTAACGAGATATTTAGAGGTCTAGGCTAGAGACCTGTTTCGGCGTCTTTAAACCTAGTAGCTGTCATTCTCCTCTTGGCTTTAGATAGCACTAGTATGGACTTGTGCTCCCTATACCGTCGCGTATATAAAGGGAGACCCCACTAGGTTTCTATCCTTTATCCATAGGAAGCTGAGTCTGCCACCCTATACCCGTGATACACCAGACACAGCATTCGGGGAGATTTCCTGCACGTACGTTAAGTCCTTGGTTGATTTCTCTTTCATTTTGAAACCAAGGTATATATTGCAGTTCATGGTTATTTGGTACACCCTTTGTCTAGTATTCCTGAGAAGTCATTTTGATCTTATCTGACTCCTTAAATTTTAAAAGATCACCAAGCACTTATCCTTTCACGTTTGATTCAAAACTAAAAGAGATAGATTCATCTTGCATCCGTTTCTTGACTCTTAAAACATGAATCGGTGAAGTTTCTAAGTTTCAATGTCCTAAAATAAATCACCCGTGATCACACGCCCTGTTAGATTTTTCATGTTGGCTGTTTGATTGTGTGCCTTGGTTCTTTTTCAGCCCGTGTGTTGTGTTTGATATTTTCCTTTCGTCATTACTGTCACAGTGGCAGACCCTTCAGTTTCGTCTACTGGTAGTCCATATACTGAAGATTCATCAGAGGTCTCGCAATCTTCTACTGAACCACAACAGCCCATCGTTTCTGAGTTTCTCGATGAGGGACCGGTTCTGTCTGAGCTTCCCTTTGGAGGACTAGTTGAGTTCAATTGGCCCTTATCCTACCCTTGGTCCAAATTTGGAGTAGGGGAATATTTCCCTCCTCTTACATCGGGTTAGCCTTTTTTAGCTGCTGTTATTCCTCCTAGTCCTCGCCATCTATTACGAGATCTAGCGACAGGTTCAAATATGAGTGAATCCAGCCATTCTCCTAGCGAGGAAATCCCCACGTCTGGTGAAGATTACCAGCTATTCCCAGAAGTAACCCGGAAGCTATTCCCAGAAGACAACCCCGAATCATCTGTTATGTCTTCGCCCGGTCCCTCACTACCAGCAGGGTATAGATCCTTAGGTCAGATTATCGCCACCATTGCCTCTATGGGCGTATCAGCTCCTTCTATGAGGCCAGTTGTTCCTTCACTGGGGATGTCTCCATGGACACCCGTTACGTCATCCCCGTAGGTCACTTCTGTACCCGTCAGAACCAACTGTTTGTGTGGTTGCATCTACACCTGTTGTTACCACTAAGTCTGTAAGGACCACATCACTTCCTGAAGACGTCTATATAGCTTTTTCTATGCTGGAGAACATCTCTCCTGAGGATTATCAATTGTCCTTACAACAATCGAACCTCGAGGTCAGACAATCCTCTCAAGATCCCAACCACTCGTATTTTTCGCATTATGCATAGGATGGTACACCCGTGTACGTTTTTCCATATCAGTACGATGAGTACAAGAATCCTTTACATTTACCTGCTCTTGAGGCTCAACTTCGTGCTCAGGGTTTACCGTATAACCAAGCTGAGCAGTCTTATAACCCACAAGGCCAACCTCCGGGCCAGCCTGGCTATCCTTATGACCCACAAGGTTACCTTACGGGCTAGTAGGGGCCATTATATGGTCCGCAAGGACAATATTACAACCCTTCAGGTCAACTCGTGCAGCCTTTTCCTGGAGTTCAACCGGGGCAACCTCAAGGACTCACAAGTCCACCGAGGTACCAACCCGGTCACGTATGCGGTCCTCGGGGGCAAGTCCAACCTTCCCAACCCATGCAACCTTAGTATCCTGTTGCTCCAGATGTTGCACATCGGCTAGGACAATCTTATTGTCCTGCTGCAGGTCAAATCGATTACCAGCCACCACCTGAATCCATTCCACCACTAGGCCAACCGGCCCATCCGGCACAACCTGCTGCTCTGCAACAGCCAGGTCAACCTGTACAACTGACACAACCTGTTCACCCAGGGCAACCTGTTCAACTAGGTCAGCCCATTCAACCAGGCCATCCTACACATCCTGTCAACCCTACTCAACAACCGATTTACTCGATGCCACAACTGCATCAACCAGTGCATCCTAATTACTGCCCTCAGTAGGGTCCCACCTATCAGTAGCCCGCTCAACCTCAAAGCAGTTACTACCCTCATGGTCAATCTCGACTGACTTATAATCTGCCCCAAGGTTCCCATTATTACACTCAACAACCCCACTACACCTATTCTCAACAGCCAAATTCGTAGATTGCTCAAATGGGGCCGACATACAATCAGGGTCCATACTTTGGTTATCAAGCCCCACACACTGGTTACTAGCAACCGAATCAGACTGGTTATACACCCTATACCCCCTACGGTCAGAATCCTGCTGGAAAAAACCATGGAGGCAAGGATATTCTCAACCAGCGTGGAGTACAGGTACCAGTCCTTATCGAGGGCCTAGCATGTCGTTTAATCCACAATTTCCGTTCTTGGCTACTTTGGAGTTTCTGGACGTTTCTAAATTAACCAATGATCCAATTATTCATAATCTTTATTGGCCTCTGGTTTCGACCAAGGTACCCGGCGACTACCCTAATTTTGAAGGTAAAGCTGGTGAAGACTGCCAAACTCATGTAATGACTTACCATTTGTGGTGTTCGTCTAATTCTTGGGTTGATGATTCAATCCATCTACGTCTCTTCCATCGCACTCTTACCAGTGCTGCCGCTAAGTGGTATATTGAACTACCCCATGGCATATTTCAAGATTTCAATACTTTAGCAATGGATTTTCTCACCCACTTTCAGTTACCGGTTCGCTATGAAGCAGAGACACATCTCCTGACTTCCTTGAAGCAGGATAAAGCAACCCACATATCCTATCATATTCATGAGTGGCGATGTCGTCGTAGGCTGATCAAGTTTGATATACCTAATCAACTACTAACTCATTGGTTCACCACGTCCTTCGTTAACAAAATCGCTCAAGATATTGCTATGGGGGCATGTGTGACTGAGGAACAAGCCGTTGCACATGCCGAGTATCTTGATCTATTATACTCTCAGTCCGGCACGCTGTATGATATTTTGACTGATGCTCCATGCCCAGGAACCTCTAAAGCTCCACCTACCCCGGTGGTGGATGGTGTTATTGGTTCCATGTCTCAAAATTCTTGAAAATCTTTGAATGGGAAGCAAAATTCCAATTCGTCCAATAATTCTGCTCTTCCCGCCCCACCAGATTCTGGCAAAACTGTGGAGGTTAATGCTGTTTAGGCTAATCCTATGGAAAAAGCCTCCAAAGGAAAGAAGAAGGGCAAAGGAAAATCCAAACCCGACGCCCCAAAGTCAGAGTCTTCTAAACCTCATACTGATGACAGTTCTTAATGTAAACTGAAGTACCCCTGCCTTATTTGTGAAGGAGATCATTATACCAAGGATTGTCCCCAACGGTTTGAAGTTAGTCAACTTCTCAAAGGCTCCAAAGGGACTCCAACAGTTCTTAAAGAATCGTTCCCATCTCAGCAGACCCAGATGGTTGAGCAGCCCTCACCATCTGCACCATTTGGGTCCCAGGTATTTATGATGAATGGTGCTACACTTGTCTCAATTGCTACGCGTTCGAAGGATTACACTGGATCGCGTCAGGCAGATGGAAAGGAAGTTGTGGATGGCCCACCTCCTCCACCTATCTCTGGTTCTTTGGAAATTGAGAAGCCTACTGCTGAACCTGTTGTGAGGCCACCTTCTAAAGGTGTTCTACGAAGGTCTTCCTACAATCCAAATGCCCGTGCTGCTCAGCACTATAGTATTGTTGAGGATTTGGCACAGGCGCCTTTTGCTATGTCTGCATTTGAAGTCCTTCAAATTTTCCCTTCACAACGGAAAGCTTTTTTGTCTGCAATCAGTGGAATCGATCCCACCGATTCTAGTTTTCTCACCTTAGACTTAGAAAACTTTACCCCCCGACTTCTCCATCAAATTTCTCTTGTGATATAAGTCGGGATCAACGGTCTTAACATTCATAGGGCCGTTGTGGATGAAGGTGCTTCTACGTGTGTCATGTCATCCGCCTGCTGGAAGGCCATTGGCTCTCCAGCGCTTTCATCGTCTCCCAATGCCTTAGAGGCATTCGATGGTCGAGAATCCATACCCCTGGGTGTTCTTGAGAGTTTGCCGATTACATTACAGGGGAAGACAGTCAACATAGAAGTATAAGTGGTTGACGCCAAGCTTAACTACAATATTCTTCTCGGTCGTAGTTGGACTCATGCCATGTTATGCGTGCCATCCACCCTCTTTCGACTTCTTAAGTTTCCTCATGAGGGAATTTTTTTTACTTTGCATCAGTTGTCTTTCTTCACCTCCACCTCTAAGAAAAAAGTTCCTTACGTGGATAAGATCCCTAATCCCCTTGACAGCATAGGACCCGGTCTCTTAAAGGACCCCGTCCTCATGGGTATTTTTCCCACGCCGCCACCACACACTGTTGAAGTTTATATGGTCTCCAGGTCTGATGACCCATGGATCATACCTTCGCCTGAACAAGTGACCGATTTTAGAGAACCGATGCCCTTAAATCCAGTAGAGATTAATTACTGTGAAATCGTTGCTGCATCCAATCCTCCTCCCTCTCAACATGCTCTCTCGAGCATGGCTTTAGATATCTATTCTCAATCCCCCTGGCTTGGCGAGGCCGACTTGCCTGATCCTCTAAAAGAGATTTTCCCTTCTGACAAAGCGATGGTTGAAACAATGTCTCTTGAGGAGCTGCCTTGGAGCGATGGACATCATCGTTCCTCCTTCATGCCCAACCTGGGGGCAGTGTCCGATTGTCTAGAGCATGGTGTATCTGGCTATCCCCCTCCTGAGTCTCCTCTGTTGAGCTCACTGGATCACAGTTACTCTTATTGTGCCAAGCTCCTAAAATAATGAAACAAGTTGCTACGAGGATAGTTATTTTAAGTGTGTCAACCTCATTAAAATAATGAAACACGAGCTTGTTCAATTCGAGTTTTGATAGATTTACCTCAAATCTCTTACATTTTCAACCTTCACTCCATTTCCTATGGATTGAAGCTTGGGGGGCATGTACCTCGAATTGAGACACCATGCTGGGGGCATGCCCGTCTTCCTCAAGCATAGTTTTTGTTTTAAGCTTGCATAAAAAATAGAACTCATTTCCAAGCATAGTTTTCATGTGTGTTTTCATGTGTGCTTTTAAGCTTGCATAAAAATAAAATGAGTGATTAGATACATTATGTGAAATTTCTCATTGGGTCGTTTTTTATGCAACTGATGTATCAAGATAATGTTGTATTAGAAATTTTCATAGCATAAATAAAAACATCATCACATGTAAAGAGATCCATCCAGAAATAGGTATATATGTGTGTGTGTGTGTGTGTGTGTGTGTGTTGAAATGTTTACATAGTGTGCATCACATAAAATCAAAAAATATACATGTTTGTCTTAATACAACCGGAGGTGACATGTCTCTCAAAAAATATCCAGGAAAATCCCTAGATGTCTAATCTGCATGGTGCTCATGGTAACACACCACCACACGCACCAAGCGTCTCAGTAGTCGGTGGAGGCAACTGGGCACCCCCACAGTATATCGTTGGTATGCTAGCGAAACATCTACTAGCTGTGCATAGTCCGAGATCGCCTGGGCAATGCCCTCCAAGTTTTGGATCAGTTCGCCCCCTTCGCCACCCTTAGCCTGAGGGTCATGTTCGACATGGGTTCTCCGCGCAATGGGTGACATGCCCACGGGCCTCTCTGGGCGGACGTCTGCATACACATAAAATTGTTGTTAGAATGGACATGTATTACCAAAAAAATCATAAAGACCTAAAAATAAAAAATAACATCATACCCAACTCCTCGTCTCAATCGTCCCCCTCCGGGAGCGGAAGATCGGGATCTCTGGTGAAATCGGTCCTAGCATAGGCCCAATCTTTTACCATGATCAGTTGTCGCCGTAATCACCCAAGGAAATCTAGCCTCCAGGACATCTGTTGGCCTCCTCCTAATCTGGGCATAAGTGCTGCCCAGTGAGCCATCCTCGGCTCTGTCGGTATCGGCTCGGCGACTATGGTCGCTTGGCCCTGGAAAATGGGTATTTGTTCCAGGATGAACGACACCAAGATGGAACCGTAATCGAACTACTTTAGTTTAGCCTGCTTGCATTTTGTTAGCTGCCTCTTTATGTTGGTTGTGACCACTGTAGCCCAATCGAACAGTGTAGGACTCATACACTGAGAGGCTAGTATGATTTGGGCCTTGGTTGCCTCATGTGGAGCTTGTGATCCTGCAGCTCGTGTAATGGTATGAAGCACTACCTCGAGTGCTAGGTCACAGACAGTGTGGATGCCCACCTTCCCACTTCCCGATCCTGTTTCTGCCCATGGGCACACTCTTGCCATTACCATCTCCATTTTTTCTCCGGAAGGTCTGCTGCTGGTTATGATTGGCACTGGACTTCTACGCGAAAATCTAGTTATAAAGTAAACATTACAGACCTCAAGAGCTAATACTTGGTCCCGAAGTTTGAATACTTCCTCTTTTTCGTCCCATATGCTGACCAAGTACTGCAGCAGCTCAGGTTGAGCTCGTAAACATGGAGTAAGGAAGAAATTTTTGAGTCCACAGTTCTTAAGTGCATTCATACAAGCTTTATTTTCCATATCCATTTCATCTTCCTCCCCATGTTTCCTCTCCTTCCATTCAATAACCATTGTTCTTGGTTACCTGCATCAACATGATCAAAAAACCCTTGTTATATCTCTGTTACGCTTGAAAATCCATATGGATGCCTCACTATTTGAAAATCTAAAGCAGAAAATTATGTCACGCCATTGGCGTGACCCCTTTCTAAGTAAAAGTCCATTGGCACAGGTCCATGCCTGATACCCGCACCAATGGCAGAGCCCTAAAATATTTAAAAGTCTCCTCTAGAGATCGATTGTACAATGGAAAAAAATAAAAAATGGATTAAAATGGAGCTTAAGGGAATGCCTTTTACCTAGAAAAAATGAGGAGCTGAATGACGTCTCGGATCAGTCGCAATCACCACTGCAAGTTTTCACACAAACAAACCACTATTTCTCTCCAAGTAAGGTAAAAAGTAAAAGTAATTTTTTTTTACCATTTGAAGCCTATTTATAACTTTTTAGGTCAAAAATTAGGTTTTAAATGTCATTTTTCTCAGTATTTTAATATAATTTGTCGAAAATGGATTTTACAATTGCTTTTATGTGCAGCGACAAGTTTTTTACACGACTTGGGAGGTGATACAAGTTGTGTTTTATACTTTTTCGGACTCGGTAAATACACGAAAAATTCACTTTGGAGTCATCTTTCAGATTTTTTCTGACTCTCTAAACATGAAAAGATTGTTGAGGCCCTTGTCATTTCGATCTCGTTAAAGTGGCCATGAAACGACATCTACCCAGTATACATTTATCCCTTTTTCGAGCTGTGATAGATTATTTACGAAAAAGGAATACCCTAGCTTATCGCGACTAGGAGGTTTCCTCAAACATAGTTTTCTACCTTTTCAGATTTGAGGAACTATCTATGAAAAGGGACTGTTGTAGATTGATTTTCCACTGTCTTTTCAAACTCTCTAAACATGAAAATACATCGAGTTCTTCCTTTGTCAGACTCGTAAAACCCTGATGACATTGGATCTAGTCGTAATGACGATATTCGAGTTTCTCCTTCCCAGGGCTCGTTAAATGTACTAGGATGGATTCATCCGAAGGACGAACCTATATGACAAGCATATGCTATCCCCTTCAATCTTTTTTTAAAAAATAATTGGGGTACTCGCCAGAAATGGTGGGGAAAAAATGGAACCAGCATCATTGTCGTGTCGACAGTATGTCACTTTTGAACATGGCACTTGTTTGCATTCGTGTCGGGTTGGGGACATCTCATCTCACTTTTCACTTGCCTCCATGGGTTTGGGTGATCCCTTTTGACCTCGCATCTTCTCTTTGCCTCATCATCATGACCTTTGATCTTTTGATGTCAAATACTGTCAAATCCACTATCGTGCCGCCAAGATGTTCAAGAGAAGTTGAACTCTGAAAATTTTAACCTTCCTCTGATTCTCATCTGATCTTGATTCAAAAAGGCATTATGTTTCTCTATCTCATGTCGATTATGTGGGAAACACTATGGCCCACCTTCGATCAAGGTCACTTCCTATCGACTTCAACTCATTATCCAGGAAGATGATCTAGAGATCCCCTTTTGGTACCTTGGAGCCTGCATGACTCAATGGCAGGTTCTTCACGTTCGATGTGAGGTTTTCATCACTGGCCTCTGATCGAGTGATTCTACGGGTGTTCGATGCCAGCTCATTGATTCACATGCCGTAGATTGTACCTATAGTACCCATGGAAAATTTTAGGGGCTAATATTCGTAGGTGGGCTAATTTTCCATGGTTTTTCCAAAAAAAGATTCACCAATTTCTATTTTTTTATAAAAATGATTCGCCCAAATTTTCCAATATAAACTTATTTTACATTAAAAATCTCCCACATTATATAGAAAATATATATAATATCATTATAAATTTGAATAATTTTACAAATACATCAATAAATATTTTATAGTTTGCATATTAGGGACTAGTGAGATTCGCCAATTTTTTAAACTTCAAGATAATTTTCCATCCTTAAAATTATCGCTGATAGTACCTTGAGGGCCATTGTCATTATTCGTGGTGCCTCTCGCGTTTGTTAACAACTTTCATCATTGGCTGGTAATCAGACGATGTTCTTGCATGTTCGACTTTAGCTCACTCATTCGCATGCTTGAACTTGTACTTTGTTCGGGTCAAGATGGAGCACAAGACCCTAGATTTCGTCTGTTTAGAATCTAGGCTGTGATTTTGTGGATTATTATGATTAGTTACATCAATCATTCACTGGATGGATGCAACCATACCTGAGTCTATTTATCGGTCCTTACTGGATGGCTACGTCCATGCCTTGGATATGGATTATTGTATACTATGCTATGGATTTCTGTGCCCATACCACATATGTATCATGTATTTGAGATATCAGTTGTACTTCTCTATGCAGGTTTTCCGAAGACATTGTTTTTCAGTTGGACACGTTCTCGTAAAGCATTTCACCCCTCTCTCTCTTTCGGGCCACATCGTTTAGGGGGAATTTGTTACACAACAATTTGTCACTGTCCCTGCAATTCCCCATCCCGCACATTGGAGGGCTCATTCCGTGACCTGTGAGCAGTAACATAACTTGAAAACACTTTCATGGCATTGCCCTAGACATGGACTTTCATTTCTCTGAAGACATCTCCTTGTGAAAAACCCTAAAAATAGCCTTTTCATCCTTGGTGCGACTAGCCAGTGTTATACCCGTGCGAATGGGGGAAATATTCCAAAGAGGGTGTGCCAATTGGCAATCTGTCTCAGAGTCGCACTCGTGCCAGGCTTAATAAAGGGTGTTTTTTAAAAATAAATGGTGGAAGATTGACTCCAACCAACTCCTGAACTGGTCTCTAAATTGAGTTGGGACGTTTGGCTCTGAATTTTCATGTAGAGTTAGTAGTTTGCCACCTCTCATGGAAGCTTCCTTGAGGATAGGGCCAATCCCATGATTGTAGGATCCCAAATCCACTTCCACCATCTATATAAGCTTGCCATTTCCCTTTGCAAGCTAATATCCAAGAGCCTTCATAGCCTAAAGAATGCTGCAAGAGCTTTGATAGTCCTCATAGTGCCAAATCCATAGCGAGGAGATTGACGATCAAAGAGAGAGGCTTGTCCCCATTCCCGACAAGCTTTAATGAGATGTATTCTGCTGACGACCCACCGAAGGAAGGTTCAGCATCAGAGCCTGGTTGTATTTTCCTTTGATGAATTAATGATAAGCGACTATTGGTTATGGTTCCACTCGTATCTTTCATTATGATCATGAGTTGTGTCTTCCCTGACTGATACATAACTGCATATATCGGGTTTTACATTTGTGTTTTTCGTGTTTCTTGTGTGTGAAGGTGTTCGATTGCAGTGAGCGAGAGGATTGTGATCTGGTGGAAAAAGGAAACAGGAGCGTCATCTTCTCTACGAACAACAGCGTTGGACTTGAGGTAGGCCTTCTTCGCAAGTTGGTTTATTGTAATTAGAAACCTGTGCCTTAGCGTGATACGATTGTTGCGATACCCGATCTGGGCTAGTAGGGATCGCCTCTGTCCGCAGAGGGGATTTACCTCTACAACACACCATATGTTAGAATTTAAGAATATATCAAAAGATGTTAAAGTCTGGTCCTAAGACCTTTACTAAGTATCCTGATAACTAAAATAGACAAATGGATGTAAACCAAAAATATTAAAGCAGAAAAAGACACCAAATCATGTTGAAGTTGATGAGATAGGGGGACAATTTCAATGGGCTCTTTTCCTATTCCTCGAGAGCTCTTGGTTCATGAGTGAGGTTGAATTAATATCCTATTCTCTGCATGCATTACTCTATATAATTCATGGAAAATTGTATCTCATCCATGAGTAGAAGGATCCTCCATGTGCTTTGTTTTGGTCCACTAGAACTCTACCCACTAACATCATCTACCAATAGAAGTTGATTGTTAGAATATATTGGTTATGTCTACCTTGTTAATCCCCATTCTTAGGGACCTAGGTAGAAACTTCACTTGCAACATTTGTATCATGAAAGAAACATCATTCTACTCTAATATTTCTTTTTTCATTCGCTATCTCAAGTTGAATTGCAAGAAACATCTAGGATTGATATTGGGTAGCCAAAGCATTAGTCCATTGAGAAGCGTATATGATTTCTATGGCTTCATAGCAGGCCATCTCTCTGTGACATCTAGTCCTACCTCTCCATGATGAGCAATCTAGATCTCATACTATACTGCAGAAGGGATGAGGGGGTATAAAGAGTGGCGAAGTTAAGGCCAATGAGACTAAAAGGAGCACCAAAAATAGAGTGGATGGATTATTCTAAATAGGAATGATCCAAAAAATGAACGGTTATAGGATAAGGAACTCTTGCATAAGATGAACGGAAACAAGAGGAAAAGAACCAACAAAGAGGACTGGCCATAAGGCCTCTAAAAAATTCATCCCAATTGAAAAGAAAATGTGGGAGGAAATAGATATTGTAGATGGAATCCTAAGAAGTGGAGCCAAGATGTATTTCTATAGAGAAAATCCATTCTATAAGCATAACCATTATAGATATAATAAATTAGAGACAAAAATACGAAGGAAAAATATAAAAATAGATAGAGTTTAGGGGGTAGGCGTGGAGTTAAACCGAAAACATGGTAATGTAATGAATGCACAATAGATGATAAACCTTCATCATGAAATGTGTTGTAACTATCAAAACCACTCGATGGAATTAAAACCTCAGTGGTTTGGGCGGACACAACTAGATTCCTGACACATCCCCTCACATTAGCACCTAGAGAGATTACCAAAGTGCATTCTCCCACCTGTAGTGATCCTTCCTAACCCATACAAGGAATTTATTATATAAACCATGTTAATATATTTATTTTTTCTAAAAAATTATATACTATATTCTTTATATTATACTTTTATTATTTATTGTCATGTTCTCTTCATATAACTCATATCTTATTTTTTTTCTATGTGGTTCATAGAAACCAAATATTTGTGACCACGATGCCCACAAAATATTTGTACCAGGCACATCCACCCAATGTAAAATTCATAAAATAAAAAATAGACAAAATTATAGTTACTCACAAGCATAAGAACACAAGATATACCTTGAGAACCATTTGTGGAGAAAATATATCTAGAAGGTCAGGCTTCTCTACTACCTTTGTCTAAATGGAAAATGGATGCAATTACAAAGAAGTGAGGCCACCCATGGGCTACTATAGTGCATAAAATCATCTGTATTTTTTCTCTATATCCAATCATGGCTACTCTAATCATCTATGGAACAAAATGCACTCGAATAAAATGGAACCCATTTTCCCCTAGTGGCATCGTTATAACACAACTAAATAGACTAATAGTGGTTTTGTTTAACTCCTTCAAATCTTAAGTAGACTTAAAATATGGAATAGTTTATATTTTTATTCATCATGATCACATTAATTTGCAATTTTCTCTAAATAATTGGGGTTGGCATATCATCCTCTTAAATCATGGTGGTCAAAATAGGATGCTCAAATTTAGTGTGGCATAACTTCTGCAAATGGAATTTTATTGAGGTGATTCTTGCATTATTGGAAATGTATTAATGTGTATAGTATAAAAAAAGGTGCAACACTTAAATTTCATAGTTTTAAAAAAGAAAATTTTCTTTGATTCCTCAAATTACTTGTAGAAAGTTTCAAATATTAATTTACCAAACTAGGATCCTCCAGTAAAAGGATCATGTGAGTTAATTCCTCCAAATTTTCCACTCTGAAAGAATTGGTATGGATGAAAAACAATACAATAATATAACCTAGATCACATATCTCCATTTCAGGAGGATTTTTTTGACAAAGCACTTCTACTAAATGAGGTGGGGAAATTTTACCTCCACCTTCTAGTGGGTGTACCACATATCCTTTCTTGGAAGTTTTCCTTTCAACCCAATATAGAAAGGGTTATTATACCCCTATATTGTATTTTCAAACCTCTTTTGAAAGAGTGTATATTTTTATAAATCTGCTTAAGTATGTCGTTCCAAATCCTCTACATATTGGAGGACTTATTCCTCTTCCTAGTCTAACATGGAAGGCTTAGAGAGTTGTAAACTCTCTACATTCACAGTTGAGTAAATGTGCATGTATGGGGGTAGATTGAATCTATAGGATTTATTTACAAACATTTTAGTATCTTAAAGGGAATATATCACATTGCATTTATTTTCTTATCAAGATTCTTTATCACCTCCTTTGTTCACTTGTAATCAAAATTGTCTTCCACTTTTAGTGATTTCTCTATTCTATGTCGATCATGCTGGACCCTCTGTGTTTTCTCTAAATTTTATCTTGTACTTGTAGATGGATCTTTCAGATATCATAAAAAAAATTCCACCCTTAATTCATTTTTTGTTCATATCGATTTCCATTTATTTTATATGTTGGATGTTGGACAACTAGTTACCCCAGATGTAAGACTCATGAACTATTTTATTTTTGGATCACTGTCATATGTGCTGCTTATGCACTATATGATGTATGTTTCTAGTTTCACCTCCCATCCACTTCATATTTTTTTTTCTCTCTCTACTACAAGAGAGGTGGTAAGGGATTCCACTACTTTGAATACATGTATATGGCACAAAAAAATGCAAAATATGATGGCATATGCAGAACTCATGTAAACTGTTATTTTTACATTTTTAATGAAACAATTTGTTTTTTCTTCTAGAAAAAATATTTGTTCCAATAAATCATAACCTATTTAATTTCATTTATATCTCTTTTTTTCAAGCTTTTTATATTATGTGTATTGTCTCCTGTATGTTCTTAAATTTTTTTGATGAAATCAAATTGATTTTGTCATGGCATGGCATGAAAATATCTTTTAACTTATGCATCATCATCTTGTTCTCGCACATGTTTTATAAAAACAATTAAGCTTTATGTATATTTATAGTGTTTTACTTTTCTATCAAGTAATTCAATATTTTTTATAATGTCATGTATCATTATTAGAATGATAGTGCCGAGTTTGATATTGTTGAATATGTAAAGTTGTGAGTGAACTTGATATGTATATGTAAATACTTTGTATAAACTTGTTGTGATGTAAATCCTTGCCTATGTTATGATGTAACTGTTTGAAGTTGTTAAATTAATGATGCTCACAGATTTTTTTTAAGCAAAAAAAATATGGTGTAGAGACCAAAGTTGTAGAGGCTCATGAAAATATTGTGATGTTGTGATGTAAATGTTTTGAAGTTCCATAAAATGCTTTAGAGGCGCATGAAAATGTTGTAATGGAATTGTCTTGTAGTTATATTGCTTGACATTGTTTTGTTTTTGGTTTATGTAACTATTATTATTGTTGTTGATGTTAATTTTTTTCTGGATATAATTTAATTTTTTGATGCAAAAATAAGGACAATTCCTAAAAGATAAAACATTTGTAAAAAATACATAAATACAGTTCAAAACAAAGACAAACCTAAACATTAAATCTTTATGTAATATAGGATTTTTGTCTCCTTTCAAATAGTAAAAAAGTTGGAAGAAATAGGAACTTCCCAACCAATAGAAAATGAACAGAGCGATCACAATAAATTACAACAGCAGAGATGAGGTGAAGTGACGTGGAAAACCCATCAATGCGTAAATGTAACGACTGACTGTTTTTAAGAAACTTGATCCAATAAATTCTGATTAAAATAAAATCTCTAATATCGTTCACTTCCCTCCAAGATTGAGCTTGACAGTCTCATTAATGTTATCTTTTGTGTGCTAGATGATGTTAAGTTGACAAAAAATATATATAGCAGAGAAATGACTAATGAGCACATTGTTGTCTTCCATTTGTTATCTTTGGATGTAATGCAGTTTTTTTTTTTTTTTTTGGAGAATTTGAGTCATACATCAGCTTTTTTTAAGATGTTAATGGTTAAGAGTATGTGTTTCCTCTTAAGAGGTAGTAGATTTAAAACTAAAGAGAAGTAGAGTATGTATGCCTTTGTAGACTTTATAGTTAAATATCTATTAGGAGGTGGGTCTTTTGTGCCACAACAAAGGGATCTCATACACCAATTTGATGCAGGAGCATCTTGCTTAATTTTCATTATTTATTTGTGTGATTTAGGGGGTGATGTTTTTTTTTAATTATTTTATAAATTATGCACATTTTAAATAAATTGAGAGGAAAAACCTAAGTGTGAAGTTTATAAATTGAGGATGTAGAGAGGCATAGAGAATGGAATAGGATAGAGGAAAATGTAGAGAGAGATAGTGTGTGGTGTGAAGAATGGTGAGGGCCAAGAAGGCAACAAATGTATATTCTGCCAAAGGTTTTGAAGCTATAATTTTCTTGTTATTATTATAAGAAAATATTTTTTTTTTGTTTGAATCTCTCTTTGTATATATTTTTTATTAAATATAAGTGGTTAATTTTAAGATTTTTATGAGGATTCCATGTTAATGGAAACACACTCTCCATAGAGCGCAAGTATTCTGATTTACTGCAGATTCTGTACATCACAATTTGATGTGGGTTGGCCATGACCTTAAAATTAAATTTTTATTATTATTATTTTTTAATTAAAAGTTGTATTCCAGTGTTTGAGAAAAGTGGCTTGGTTTGATCACTTTTTTTTTATCAGTTTTTTTTTTTATGAATAGGAGCAATTCCTTTTTATTTTGTGATCTTTCCTTGTAATAACTCAAAGAAATTTTTAGATTCAGGAGGATTAAAGTTTGTGTAATCAAATTTTATTTATTTATTTTCATTGTATAATAATCTCTTTGTTATTGATGTCAAATTTGGAAGTAAGCTAAGATAAAAAGAAATAATGGAGAAAGACAAAAGTAAGCTTATACGTGATATATTTAAATTTCAAAATATTTCTTATACTACCAATTTTTTTCACCTTTTACTCTTATTTTACCATAGAGATTCTAAATAGACTTCCCTCGAATAACATGATTCAATATCATTCTTATCAATAATGCCAAAAAAAACCATAAAAATTGATGGCAGTCATTGACATAATATTTTTTTTTTAATTAATAAATTAATTAAAAAACACACAACTGTTTTGAAAATAAAATTTAACTATTCATTTTTATATTATATATTTTTTTTAAGAAAAAGAAAAATCGAACTTTATATTAACATCATACAAGGTTTTATAGTGTATTCCTTTGGCATTCCAAAATACTGTATGCTTCCTTTCTGCCATAGAAGAAAGAAAGAATAAGGAGTTGCAGCTATAAGAAAATATCCTTATTATAGCCCCTGTATCGACCTTGGGCTTTCCTCTCTATGAAAATCAGCCCTAAACAAGAGTCAAAACGGCCTTTTGCTGATTTTTACACAGAAAAACATCTAAACAGTGGACACTATTCTAGATGTATAGAGTTTTTAATAAAGAGAAAAAGCCCTTTTTTATCTCCTAGATCTCCTCTGACGAAAAAAACAATCTAAAACAAAGATAAAAAAATATTGTACATATAAATAGAGTCTTTATTAATGTGTAAAATTGTCATTTGTACAATAAGAAAAAAAACAAAAAAACTATTTGATATAACAGGTAGTGAGCAAAAGGAGGCTGTGTATTATATCTTAAATATTATATCAAACAATCATTTGTGTATCCTATTCCGAATATTGTTAAATATTATAAAATTTTCCATAATAATTAAATCCAAAATAAACACACCAATCAATTTCATAAACAACTTTAAAAGTGACCAAAATGGGAAATAAATGTTAAAAAATTGACCAAAATGAGTATGCAATATTTAAACTTACCAAAAATCCCCTACAAATCAGATTCAGATTTTTTATAATTAGTTAAAATTTCTTATGCTGTTATGTAGATCAAACTCTAACATAATTTTCTAATCTTTATGATAATTCCATCCGTCATAATTCCAACTGAACTTTAAACCACATATGAGTGAAATCCAAGACCATGAGCTCTATTTACATGAAATTTTAGAACACTTGTTAAAGAATTAGTTCCACAGATTAGTTTAGAATTAGTTTTTATTTAGTTCCATTTGAGTTTCTGAATAACCATTTGATTACATGTATAAATAGTTCACATTAGTAAATATTCAATGTGTGTTTTCTCCAATAATTTGTTCTATTCTCTGTTGTTTTTCTGGTTCTCCTCTTTTGTGAATTTTTCATGGTATTAGAGCATTGGGGTTCTTCTTGGGCCAGAGGAACAAACTGCTAGAGATTTGTTTGATTGAAACTGGTGGAGATTTTTATACATTTGTTTGATCAAAACTGGTGGAGATTTTTCTCCTGCATGCATGAAGAGGATCCAGTTTTTCTGCTGCATATGCGTAAGAGAGAAGTTTTGTTGATGCAATGTGCGTGATTTTGCTAGTTCCTTCCTGCCAGAGATGACCGCTAGGAAGGGTATGCTATTTTAAACATTCTTTGCTGGTTTTTGTTTACATTTACAAGAGTATGTTTGGTTGAGGCTCTTCTTTATTTGCTTTAAGTAAAAGGGAAAATACTGCGGGTTTATTGAAGGTGGTGTTTTTTTTTTCTTTTAACGGTGTATAGTCAAATTTCTTATAGTTTTAAACATGGCTTCGACAAGTCAGTTTTCCATCTCGATGCCATTATTTAGTGGAAAAAATTATGATATTTGGAGCCTTAAAATGAAATCATGTTTACAAGGCTTAGGGTGTTGGGAATCAGTAGAGTTGGGGTTCACAGAACTTGACACAAATACAATTGCTGGTATGACTGATGCCCAAAGAAAGAAATTTGATGAAATTAAATAGAAAGAAGGTAGATCAAAGTCGTGCATTTTAAATTCATTAGATGACTCTATTTTTCCTAAAATCACTGCTGCTAAAGTTGCTAAATCAATTTGGGATATACTTAAATTTTCTTATCAAGGAAATGATAAAGTAAAAATTGTAAGATTACAGACTCTAAGAACACAATTTGAAACACTTAAAATGACTAACTCAGAAACTATTGATCAGTTTATGACTATAGTTATAGGTGTTCTTAATCATATTCAGATGATTGGTGAAGAACTTGATGACCAAAGAATTGTTGAAAAAGTTCTTAGATGTTTGCCTAAAAAATTTGATATGATCATTATTATTTTTGAATCGAGGGAATTGAAAAAGTTATCTATGGAATAATTAACTGGTTCTTTGTTGGCACATGAAACAAGAATTAATTTAGATGTGAGTAATTTAGAGCATGCTTTCAAATCTAAAGCTTCTATGGATAGAGGTAGAGGCAGAGGTTTTTGTGGCAGGAGAGGTAAAGGTAGAGGACAGTCTCAGTCTAATGATAGATCACAGGTAACTAAAACACATTCAGAGCAGTCTCAAAATGATCATGGTCGTAGGTGGATAGATAAATCTAAAATTCAGTGTCACTACTACAAAAAATATGGCCATTATAAGTCTGAATGTCGAAAACTACAGTTTGTTTTGAATAAAAACAAAGACAATGTCACAAACACTGAATGTGAAACATCAGATGCTTTATTTTTGGCATGCCAAGTGACTGTGAAAGTACCTAATAAAGATGTTTGGTTAGTTGACAGTGGATGTAGTAATCATATGACTGGTCATAGTGATTTGTTTTCACATCTTGATACATATTTCAGTTCATCTATTGGTTTGGGTGATGATCGTTAGGTTAAAGCTTCAGGAAAATGTGTTGTACCTTTCTTAACGAAACAAAATGTTGTGAAGAATATCTATGATGTTTATTATGTACCCAATTTAAAGCATAATTTGTTGAGTGTTGGTCAGTTAGCTGCACATGGTTATGATGTTAGCTTTCACAATACTACTTGCACGATCGTTGATAAACATAAGTCTCTTGTTGCAAAGATTGCAATGACAAAGAACATGTTATATCAGTTACAGTTGAAAAGTGATAAGCTGTATGCACATAATGTTTCAACACCAACCAAATCTGATTTGTGGCATTTGCGATATGGTCATTTACCTATCAAAAGTATGAGTTTGTTGCAAATTCAGTCTATGGTGAAAGGGTTGCCTGCTTTGTCTGATCATATCTTTTCCTGTACAAGTTGTATTATGGGTAAACATAAACGAGATATTTTTGCGTCAGCCTCTAATAGAGCCAAAGACCAACTAGAATTAGTGCATAGAGATTTATGTGGTTCAATGAAATAAAAATTAGTTGCTGACAGTCTCTATTTTCTTACTTTCATTGACGATTTTAGCAGGAAAATTTGGGTGTATTTCATCAAATATAACTCGGAAACATTTTCGAAGTTTAAGGAGTTCAAAGCCGAGGCTGAAAAATAAAGTGGCAAGCTTATTAAAATTCTGAGGTCTGATGAAGGAGGTGAATACGAATCTAACGAATTCATTAATTTTTGCAAACAACATGGTATTACAACACAAACAACAACCAGTTATACTCTGTAGAAGAATGGAGTCGCAGAAAGAAAGAATCAAACAATTATGAATATGGCTCGAAGTTTTCTTAAAATAAGAAATTTTTCTAAAGATTTATGGGTCGAAGCAGTTGCATGTTCAGTATATACCTTGAATAGATCGCCAAGTTCCAGTGTTCAAAATTTTTTACATGAAGAAGCATGGAGTGGACAAAAGGCAACAGTTTCACACTTTCGTATATTTGGTTGTATTTCTTTCGCTCATGTTCCAGAAAAAATGAGAAAAAATCTTGATGATAGGAGTGAAAAGTATATTTTTATAGGATATAGTGATCAATCTAAGGCATAAAAATTGTTTAATCCTATAACTAAGAATTTTTTCGTAAGTCGAGATGTGAAATTTCTAGAAGACAAGTCTTGGAATGAAATGGAGAACAATACTTGTCCTGATCCTTTTATTCTGTTAGATGAACATCAAACATCTGCAACAAACACTCCAAGATTAGAGGTTCAAGACAAAACCAGTAGTAGTTCATCAAGCAGTAGCAGTTCATCATCTTTTGAGTTTGATTTTGATAATCCTAAGATGAGAAACTTAAGTGATATTTATGCACAAGATGATGTTGATGATATTGTAAATTTTGAATTTCTTTCATTTTGAATTTTGAATTTCTTTCACAACAACCTGGCATAGATTATGGTGAAACATTTGCACCTGTAGCAAGAATTGATATAGTTCGATTTGTATTAGCTGTTGCAGCACAAAACAAGTGGCCTATTTACCAAATGGATGTAAAGTATGCTTTTTTGAATGGTGTTTTGAATGAAGAAGTGTATGTTGAACAACCACCTGGTTTAGAAATAAAAAATGACGAACATAAAGTGTACAGGTTGAATAAAGTGTTGTATGGCTTGAAGCAAGCTACAAGATCTTGGTACAGCCGAATAGACCATTACTTGTTGAATAATGGTTTCATAAGGAGCGACCATGAGGCCACTTTGTATATCAAGAATGATCATCAAGGTAATATTTTGGTACTATGTCTTTATGTTGATGACATAATTTATATAGGTAACATGCCATTAGATTAATTTAAAGCTGCAATGAAAAATGAATTTGAAATGACAGATCTATTTATGAGTCAACACAAGTATGCTACTGACATTTTGAAAAAGTTTAAGATGGACATGTGTAAACTGGTGGATAATCCTATCGAACTTGGTACAAAGTTGAGTAAAGATGATGTGGGTACTATTGTTAATGTGACTTTGTATAAGCAACTTGTTGGTAGTATTATGTATCTTACTGCCACTAGGCCTGATATAGCATTTGCAGCTAGTTATATTTCCAGGTTTATGGAATCTCCTAAAGACTGTCATTGGAAAGCTGGAAAAAGGGTGTTAAGATACATTGCAGGTACATATACTTATGGTTTATCGTATGCAACCACTGCAGACAGTAATCTTGTTGGTTATACAGATAGTGATTATGCAAGATGTATTGACGATCAGAAAAACACTTCTAGCTATGCTTTTCTATTTGGCAGAAACTTGATCTCTTGGTCATCCAAAAAGCAACCCATAGTTGTGCTATCTTCAACAGAGGCCCAGTATGTTGCAGAAACTTCAGCATCATGTCAATTAGTGTGGCTAATGAGACTTCTCTCTGACTTCGGATATACAGAAAATGAACAGATTTCAATCCTTTGTGACAACAGTTCTGTTATTCCCTTGTCGAAGAGCAATGTCTTTCAATAAAAAAGAAAACATATTGACACTCATTTTCACTTCATTCGTGAACTCGACAAGAATGGTGACATTATTCTCTAATTTTGCGATTCTAAGGAGCAGTTAGCGGATATTTTCACCAAACCGTTAGGAAAAGTTAATTTTGAATTTCAATGTCAAAAGTTAGGAATAAAACAATGTAACCCTCCAAATTAAGGGGGAGTGTTAAAGAATTAGGTCCATGTTAAAGAATTAGTTCCACTAATTATTTTAGAATTAGTTTTTATTCAGTTCCATTTGATTTTCTGAATAACCATCTGATTACATGTATAAATAGTTCACATTAGTAAATATTCAATGTGTGTTTTCTCCAATAATTTGTTCTGTTCTCTGTTGTTTTTCTGCTTCTCCTCTTTTGTGAATTTATCAACACCCATGTTGGCTTTTGATTTTTAGACACTGTTTGTTGTGGTGTTCACATCACAGTCACCCGGCCTCTAAGAGTTTTCTTTTCCACCATTGATGTCTTTGGTGTTGTCCTTTCATCGACCGAATTTGTTGGTGTTTGCTTCAGAGGCACTCGGCTTTTAGTTGTTTTCTTTTCCACCATTGGCATCTCTCGTGTTGTCCTTTGATCCACCGAATTTAATGGTGTTCGCTTCACAGGCACTCGGCTTTTATTTTTTTGCTTTTCCACCATTGGCATCACTGGTGTTGTCCTTTCATTCACGGAATTCTTTGGTGTTCGATTTTCAAGAAACTGTTTGGCTGTTTCCCTGTTAATTACCACGCCATTTGATTTTTGTCTTCGACACAAAAATTTTCTTTTCCATTTTCCCTTCCCTGCCCATAACTTTTTTGAAGCTCGCCTTTTGATTTTTCTCTTTCGCACAAACAATTTCCTTTTCCATTTTCCCTTCCAAGTCCACAATTTTCTTCTCCATCTTGTTAGACCGACAGTTGAAAAAGAGGACGTCTTGATTTCAAATGTCGGAGCTGAACATATTTTGATTTAAAATGTCGAAGATGAAAATCTTTTTCTTTAAGATCTGTGCTGACAGATTTCAAATGACTCTCTAGCTCCCTATTTTTATTCTCTAAATCCCTTATTTGACAGGCATGTACTTATGAAACTATTTTAGTTTTGTTTAAATATCTCAATAATGAGTGATTTTCCTCCTCATTCTATGTGAGCTTATGTTTTTAATCAATAATAATGTTCTTTTTCTCCATGGCTGACGCCCTGAAGGAATCCCCATCCTTGTCCACAGATTCTAGTGTTATTTCCAGCTCCTTTATTTTTCTCTCTAGGTTTAGTTCATTTTCTTTTGGAACCAATGCCTTTATGTCTATTTCATCTTGTAAAGATTTGTTTTCTTCTTCAAGAAACAATTTCGCTGCAAGAAATGAAATTTGATCTTCCAGTTGAACATTTTCTGCTTTACATTGAAGTAAATCTCTTTCCCTCTGAACAGACATGTCCTCTCTTTCCTTTCTTTCTGCTAAAATATGTGATTGAAACTCATCTTTTCTGAATTCCAGGTCTTTCTTGATGTCTCAAATTCTGCCTATATCACCTGAAGTTCTTCATTCAATTTCAAAACCCTAGATTCAAAATTATTTTTATTGGTAACAACCTCTCTATAGTAGTAATTGTGATCAGAGATCTCCCTTTTTTATTCTTTCCTCAAATTCATGCATGTCTTTCGAAAGTTTATTAACGACAACTGCGGCTGTATTCCCCATTTTTCTTTGCAAGTTGCTCTATAAATTCATTCTCAATTATTTTTTTAAAACCGCCTTTGATTTCTGCTACTGTAAATTCCTTCTCAATTATTTCTTTAAAACTGCCTTTGATTCCTGCTACTATTTCATCATCCAAATGCAGATTATTCACAGGAGTTCCAAAAGTTTTTGAGGTCACAGATTCAAGAATTTTAGTTTGAGGCCTTTGATTGATTCTTCTTTGACTCCAGCCTGGTAAATTTCATCATCAAGCTTCTCTTTGTATTACGATGATATTTATTATCTTCTCCTCTGCACTACCCCAGACAAATGCTCCCTTAGTGTTTCTTTGTTTTGTACAATGAAGTATTGGCATAGGAATTTGTGCTTTTATAAGTGAATAATTAATGGTATAGTAAAAAAAATATAGTTTCGTAAAATTTGGCTGACCACTAGAACAAGATAGAGTGTTTGTTGAATATTTAGGGAATAATTTGATGTAATATTTTTTATCCGTCCGTAGTAATTTCATATATATATATAATTTGAATCTGACTGTTTTTCTCTTAAATTTCTTGTTATTACATGTGAATCAAAATATATGAAAATTTAAATGAAGTATTTCTTAAAAAACACTAGAATCTAAAACTAATAATTAAAAGTCTAAAACAAGTCAAAAACTCTAGACTTGTAGTATAAAAAAATTAGTCTCACAACTTAGCCATCAGGAAAAAATAAAGTATAAAAAATAATAATTATAAACATTTAAAAATTATAAATTTATTATAAATTTGAAATATATAAAAATGTTTAACAATTTACCTATATGAAATATTCAAACAATTTATATATTCTTGAATGTGTAATATAGTATTCAATATTTATTATATGTAATACATTATTCAATATCTATTATAGATTATTTACACTAAATAATTTATCATGTTTATATTTCCTTCCCTCATAAATTTATATTCTCTATCATATGTTTGCTCATAAATTATATTAATTGAAAATTTTTAAATAATTTTTAATACTTTTTTATTATTAATAATGTTGTTTAAAATACAAGTGTAATTAAAAAAACAAGTTGAAATAGCTCGCCCTTGAACTATTTGTGAGTAGAGTCTCACAATCTTTTTTTCTTATTAAAATTGTCTTGTTAAATATATATATTTTTAATAACTAACAAAATTTAATATTTTTCAATAATTTAAATAAAGTAAATATTATATAATAGATAAATTAAATAAACATAAATTAAAAATATTTATTAGTGTTAGTGCAATTTTTTTTTTTGTTTTTTAAGTTAAAATATTTTATGTGAAATGATGTGAAATGTCAGAGTTTTCTCCATGTAGAAATCCTCTAGGAGACTTTTTATGTCTTTCTATCCTCATCTCCTTGATTTCTCTTGCAATATCTTGCAGCGTCTCGAGCAAAAGTTTGGGAAACTCCTTGTCATCCACCTTTCCTGATATTGGAGTTTTGCCTTTATCTTCTTTGTTGTCCGTGGAGTTTTGCCTTTATCTTCTTTGTTGTTCATGGAGTTTTGATTTTATCTTCTTTGTTTTCTGTGTACACATATCTCTAGTTTATATTAAGATAACTCTTCTCCCTTTCTATGAGAGGCTCTATTTCTTTTGATGACATAATGGTTGAAGTACACAGACTGAGCTAAGATTATGCTCTGATGACACTGTAATTTTCCAAATTAGGAAACATAGTAATGTAGAACATATATCTGGAGAATACAATGAAATATCAACATATCAAATGAGATAAAACCATGAATCCATTATATTAGACATTATAGTAGATAAAGTGTACAAAAGCTTGGGGAAAAAGACACTCAAACTAGGCAAAACAAGCCTCTAAGAGCCCAGTACATGAAATATGAAGAATAGCTCCTATACAAAATGTCAGACGCTATGAAAATGTAGCCTTTTTTTGGTTCAATGTTTCTATAGATGTGAATACATGGATCTGCTGATATGATGCTTAGAAAATGTTGGGATGAAACATCTAGGTTTTCTAGCACAATTCCAAGACAACCCAGAAAGGGTTTCCTAAAATACCCAAAATGTAAAATGTAGCTCGAGGGATGAATAACGCTCTGCAGCTGGGTAACTACTTGGAAGTGGCTAATCTGATGTAAAAATGGCTGATATCCCTCCTCTCAAACTTTTCGGATGAAGGGTTGCTCCTCTCACTAGAAAACAAGGTCAAGAACTTGGGTACTTGACCCTCCACTGCAACTACACTGCAAGATAAAAAAATTTCTAAAGGAGACTGCATTGTAGGTGAATTATGCCACTTGGCTTAATGCCAAGTGGTGGAATAATGCTCAAGGAAATTCCTTTCTATCTTCCCAGATGAAGGGTTTCTCCCCTCATTGGAAAACAAGCTCAGAAACTGGGTCTATCAATCCTCCACTGCTACTACCCTGCAAAAAAACACAATCCTGAAGGGGAATATGCTGTGGATGATGGCTGAAGGTTTTCCCTATGCCGAATAGTGGAAATGATTCTCAATGAACCTCTTATGAGCAGGCACTCGAAGACCCTTGAGGATGAGGGTGGGATTTCCACTTGGGAACACCCTTGTGCTAAACAACACAACCGACTCTGCTAAACAGCTGAAGCATGTATAAATTCATAGAAGACGAGTACATAAACAATAAGTGGAATTCCTTCTATGGCTCCCATCCCCTTGTTTATATGCTTGGTGAGCTTCGTCACCCTGGGTCCCACTCATTAAATATTCTACTCTCATGTATACACTCCTCTCTGATAAATGAGTTGTCCTTCATTAACTCTTCACTACCTTCATGACAACGCTATCGATTTGGCCAACCTTGACCCTGTCCACATGCTTAAGCCCCTATTGACACCCAAAAGTGCTTTATTCCGTTGATTCAATGATCCACATTCATATTAGAAGTGGTTTTATTCCTACTAAAGAGATCTACGGGTCTCTCTACCCACTTATTCATCTATCTTATGAACAGAAAGAAAATTTAGTATTCCAACTAGATAAAAGCTAATTGGGAATATTACAATTGTCCTATCATTTTCCACTGGTGATGGGAGGAATTCTGGAAGGGTGTTCCTTTCAAATTCAACTCCACTTGGCTTGAGGACCAAACATTCAATAAATTGGTGACTGATAGATGGGGTGTTGGTCTGGGTTGACATGGGGGGATAACTATGGATGCCCTCATTTGATGGATTTCTTACCTCAAATATCGAGTCTGTATATGGGAAAGGAAGAAGAATCTTGCCTTATTACAAGAATTAAGTGTTTTCACCACTGCGATTGAGGTTCTCAGTTTATGTTTTTCATCAGATGTTCCTGAATATGTTGTTGTACTACACATTAAGAATGTCGAGGCAAGGAAATATCAAATTTTATGTATTCAAGAGAAAACTTGGTGTTTAAAAAGTCATGCTACTTGGACCAGGGAGGGTGATAGAAACACCAAGTCCTTTCATAATTTTTCTAATCAGAGAAGGAAAAAATATTCCATTTGGAGCATCAAAGGGGAGGATGGATCATGGAAGTTCTCATTTTTTGAGATTCGAGTACAGGAAAAAACTGATTTCATAGATTGTATAAGGAAACACCTGCAGACAATTTGGTAGACCAATTCTGGGCAATACAGACATATCCTACTATGTTCGATGAGGAGGCAAATAATCTACTATTCTACCCTGTCACTACATAGGAGATTTTAAATGTCCTTAAATATTTTCAAAAGGAAAAGTCTCGAGGCCCTGATGGGTGGACGGTCGAGTTCTTCTACCATTATTTCCATCTTCTAGGAAAAGATATATGTTCCCTGGTTGAAGAATAGAGATGCCTAGGGCGGATCTTGGGAGTCCTCAAATCCACTTCATGCCAATCTCTCTATGCAACATTCTTTACAAGGTGATATCTAAAACCATAGAAAATAGAATCAAAACCACTCTCTTTGACTATGCTACTCTAGGAAATTTGGTGTTCTGAAGGGGAGATTTATACATGACACTGTGGCTATTGGTCAAAAATGCATTCACATTGCACAGACAGAAAAAAGGTCATCGGTGGTAGTGAAAATCGATTTAAAAAAGGCCTATGATTGTGTGGATTGGTGACTACTCAGACTCATTCTTGTTAAGATTAGTGTTGATTCCCACAATATGGACTGGCTCATGGCATGTGTGACTGACATATGTAATGTTGTTCTTGTCAATAGACAACCATCCAACTTCTTCCATGGGGAAAGAGGGCTACACCAGGGATGTGCATTATCCCCTCTTCTATTTATATTGTTCATGGATGGCATAAGCAGGAAGATCTCTGAGGCTAGGGATCTTGATCTATTCTGAGATTTTCATGTCTCCTCTACGATATTCATCACTCACCTCTTCTTTGTGGACGACATCCTCACGTTCGAGGAATGTGACAATGACCAATGGAAGGTTATCCACTAAATCTTCAATAGGTATGGGATGGCTTCGTGGGTTATTATCAAATTTCAATGCCCATAAATCCTTTTTATATCATTATGAGGGAGACCCAAATGGTCTCATAGATATGGATGACAATTTCTAGATACAACTCACACTATTAAAAGATGGATTTTCATATCCAGGTTTTAGATTGAAGCCGAATTCATATAAGAATGGAGATTGGGACTAGATCTTAACTCGCATTGATCAGAAGATTAGTTTTGTGGATTTACCAGTTCTTATCACTTAATGTTCAAGTTACTGTCATCACCTCTATCTTACAACAGATGGGCACTTACTCAATACATTTGTTTTTTGTTCCTTGCCTCATCACTGCTAGGATTCATTCCAAGTTATCTCAGTTTTTATGGGAGAATGGTGGGGAGGGCCAAAAATTTCATCTCATTGTCTAGGATGGGGTATATTGGATACCCGAGTTTTTGGCCTATCTCTCCTTATTAAATCTATGTGGCGTGCTCTTTCGTAGGATGACATATGGAATAATATTATCTCTGCCAAATATCTACATGGATGACATTTCTCATGTTGGATCAAATATCCCGAGTATGTTCTTGGTAGAGGCTCATAAATGGGTTCTGGCAAGGGATCAACATTATGATGGGTTTTGATTTAATTGTTGGTATCCCAACTAAAATTCATCCCTCTGCGGATACTATTACGTCCTTACATTAAAGTAGTATCTTCACTCTTGCCCATGCCATTGATGGCTGGAACGAAAACATGCCCAGGTGGAAGGATGTTGCTTCACTTCATCTTACTGGACACAAGGCTACTGAATGGAACCAATTTACTATGGCATTAAGAAGGGCTGGCATGATGAGTCGTGGAAACAGGGATGAGATCATTTGGGCTAGTCTCACCCGGGGTGGGACTCTCATTGTACAAAACATATATAGATGCTTATGATCTTTTGCACCAGATCTAGATCAAACTTGGTTCATTCATATTTGTAGGATTAGAATGTATTTAAATATCTTGTTAGAAAATTAAATATTACAGAGCAATGAAACACATAAAATATGCGGAAAATACAAGCACACAAAACACATAAAAACAGAGAGACACAGATATACGTGGTTCACCCAGTTTGGGCTACGTCCACCTCGAACAGCCAGTCCTTCCTTTATATTATCCAACAAAATGAAGAGACAAAACCTACAGCAGATCCGCTGTAATATCCTTTGTTCTCTCTCACAGTCTCCCTCTCTGTTTCTCGCTCCGAGAATACACTCATAATCCATAGCCGCAATACAATGCCCCCATATATACAAGGGGGTTGCCTTCTAGGGTAAAAAACCCTAATCTAAACATAACTTCTACCGTCAGATCATTTGCCTAATGAACGGCTCAGATTGACTAGAAATTACTACGCTTTTACAAGGAAATTTTACATATGTTTTTAGCTTCGGGGGCGCTGCCCCCGAACCCCCGCCAGGGGGGGGCTCTGAAAAGCGCTGCCGCCCCCCCCTAGACCCCCCACAGGAGCGATTAAATTTCGGGCGGCGTTGCCGCCCCTTTTAAGGTACAGGGGTCCAATGCTGTGATACAAAGTAAAGAAGATAATCGTGCCCATACTCAACAATCTCCCCACTTGGAGACTGATTGTAGCAACTCCACCGCTGCTTCATTTGCTAGACAATGACTCCTGTTTGGACCTGGTTGTTTCTCATCTTCATTGTCATCCTTGAAGACCAATTGAAACTAAGCACATTCTCAGTTTCTCCCTCGTTACAACTTTTGTTAGCATATCTACAGGATTCTAGCTAGTGTGTATCTTTTCCAGCTTCAACTTTCCATCTTCCAATACTGACCGTATGAAATGGTACTTGAGATGTATGTGTTTAGTCCTGGAATGAAATGCTGAGTTCTTTGCAAGATGAATGGCACTTTGGCTATCACTATATAACATGCCCATATCATGCTTCTTACCCAATTCATCCATAAACCTTTGTAGCCAAATCATTTCTTTACTAGCCTCTATAGCAGCAATATACTCTACTTCTGTTGTTGAAAGTGCAACAACACTTTGGATTTTTGAAACCCAACTGAAAACTATTCCACCTACAGTAAATACATATCCTGTAGTGCTCCTCCCGTTATCTCTATCACCTGCCATATCTGCATCAACATATCCCTGTAGAGCAATGTTTGAACCACCAAAGCATAATGCTTGATTTGTGGTACCTCTCAAATATATGAGAATCCATTTTACTGCCATCCAATGTTCTTTTCCTGGATTATTCATGTACCTACTTACAACTCCCACTGCATGTGCAATATCAGGCCTTGTGTAGACCATAGCATACATTAAGCTTCCAACTGCTGATGCATATGGAACTTTAGACATATAATCCATGTCTTCTTGGGTCTTTGGGCACATCTCCTTACTAAGTTTGAAATGGCTAGCAAAAGGTGTACTAACCGGTTTTGCATTGTGCATATTAAATCTTTTCAACACCTTTTCTATGTACTCATACTGAGACAGTGTTAATTTGTGATTTTTCCTGTCTCTAGTTATCCTCATACCAAGGATTTGTTTTGCAGCTCCCAAATCCTTCATTGCAAATGAATTTGCCAATTTTCTTTTGAGCACATTTATTTCCTTCATGTTAGACCCTGCAACAAGCATGTCATCTACATACAATAACAGTATAATATAGCTGCCATCATTTTGCCTTTTCAGATAAACACAATGATCAGAGTGACATCTAGTATAACCTTGTTCAGACATAAACCTGTCAAATTTTAGATACCACTGCCTTGGGGCCTATTTTAAGCCATACAAGCTCTTCTTTAACCTGCACACCAATTTTTCTTTCCTTTTTACCTCATATCCTTCTGGTTGCTGCATGTATATCTCTTCCTCCAAATCTCCATGGAGAAATGTTGTCTTTACATCTAACTGTTCAAGATGTAAATCTTCCGCTGCTACAAGACTTAAGATAGTTCTGATTGAATTCATCTTAACAACAGGAGAAAATATTTCATCAAAATCAATACCTTTCTTCTGTGCAAACCCCTTCACCACAAGTCTAGCTTTGTACCTCTGTTTTCCTCCATCTTCTTCCTTTAGCCTATAAACCCATTTATTTTGCAATGTAGTTTTACCTGCAGGCAACTTGACTAAATCCCAAGTCTGGTTATGCATTAAGGAGTCCATCTCTTCTTCCATGGCTTGCTCCCACTTCTTCCTGCTTTCAACCTGCATTGCTTCTTCATAACATTCAGGTTCACCAGAATCAGTCAACAATAAATAATATAATGAAGGAGAGTATCGTTCAGGGGGTCTACTTATCCTGGTAGATCTTATAACACCACTTTCAGGTGTTTGAGGTGCCTGTTGCTGTTGTGGTGGTTGCTGCTGCTGTGGTTGTTGATTATTTTCAGGCACCTTTACTTTTTCAGTTATCTCATCAAGAACCGTGTATTCTTTGCTTTCTTTTTCCTGTTTCTTTTCCTGCAACTGATTCTTATACAAGACCTTTTCATTGAATATTACATCTCTGCTCCTAATGATTTTGTGATTTTCATAATCATATAAGCGATAACTGAAATCATTAACACCATATCCAATAAAGGTACATTTCTTTGATTTTGCCTCAAGCTTTGTTCTATTTTCTTTATTAATATGGACAAAGGCCTCACAACCAAAAGGCTTCAAAAAAGAGTAGTTTACCTTTTTACCTGTCCATGCTTCCTCTGGAATACCACCATCCAAGGAACTTGAAGGCCCTCTGTTTATTAGATAAACAGCAGTATCTACAGCATCTACCCAAAATTGTAAAGGCAATCCCGCATGCAATCTCATGCACCTTGCACGCTCCATGATTGTTCTGTTCATCCTTTCTGACACACCATTTTCTTGTGGTGTTCTTGGAACTGTCTTCTCTGTGCGAATTCCATGCTCTGAACAGTACCTATAAAAATATTTGCTACAATATTCACCTCCATTGTCTGATATGAAACGCTTCAACTTCTTTCCCGTCTCAATCTCAACCAAAGCTTTCCATTTCTTGAAAGTATCAAATACATCAGATTTATTCTGAATACAATAAATCCATGTTTTTCTAGTTGCATCATCAATAAAAGTAACATAATAACGAGAGCCACCGAGAGATGATACCTGAGCAGGTCCCCATACATCCGTATGCACAAGCTCCAATTTTTCGCTCTTCTTTTCTTTCCCAACTCTGAGAAATCTGACTCTCTTTTGTTTTCCATAAATGCAATTCTCACAGAAATCCAAATCAACATTCTTCAAACCTCGCAACAAATTTCTTGAGTGAAGAATCTTCATTCCCTTCTCACTCATGTGTCCGAGCCTATGATGCCATAATGCTGCATCTGCTCCTTTGGAAGTTAAAGCATTAACAGAGTTAGAAATACCATTGCATAAATACAATGTACCAACCTTTTCGCCTTTTGCTATTACCAGGGCTCCTTTGGTGACCTTCCAAGTTTTATCCGTGAAAGTTGTCACACAACCTTCACCGCCTAACTGCCCTGTTGAAATCAGATTTTTCTTCAGATCTGGAACATGTCTTACCTCCTTTAGTAGCCATTGGTTTCCATTCTGTTGTTTTACAAGAACTTTACCCATTCCAACAATTTTACAGGGTTTATCATCACCCAAACGAACTTGTCCAAAATCTCCTTGGACATAGTCATGAAAATATTTCTTATCAGGTGTGGGATGGAATGAAGCCCCCGAATCTACAACCCAAGAATCAGTAACATTTTCGAAAGAAAGAATCAAAGCATCTTGTAACACATCACCTGTCACATTTGCTTCATGATTGTTTTCTTGCTGTGTGTCTCCTTCTTTTCCCTTCCGAGATCTATAGTCTTTCTTTAGGTGTCCTTTCTTTCCACAATTCCAGCACACTATCCCTGATCTGGACTTGGATCTGCCTTTCCTTGATTTACTGTGATATCCCGAGCTCTTTCCTCTTTCCATTCTTCTTCCCCTAGACTCGGCACTCAAAGCATTACCCGATGTTTCACCAGAGCTTTTCCGTCGCATTTCCTCGCTAAGGATAGCACCAACAACATCATCAAACTTTAAAGTACTAGATCCAGAGACAGAGTTACTAATGGCCATTACTAAACCATTCCAACTCTCTGGCAATGAGCACAAGAATAACATAGCTCTAACTTCATCATCAAATTTTACCCCTACAGAACTTAACAAAGTTTACCCCTACAGAACTTAACTGACTGGTAACTGTATTAAATTCATTTAAATGGTCTGCAACAGATCCACCTTCCGACATTTTCATATTAAATAGTCGTTTCATAAGAAATACGTTGTTTGAGGCCAGGCTACATGCCAACGTTCGCATCAAACTCGAAGTGTTGTTTCCTTCAGTGACAACTCATGCCACAAGACTAATCCAAACCGTTCCGAGTGCCTTCGACGAGAATGCCCATTCCGCGTCCGTCATGGTCGCCGCTTCTTTGTTTTTCCGCTCAATGGTAGGTACAGATTCTTCTGATGTATAATCTTCCATCCGCATCTTCCAGCACACAAAGTTTGGCCGCTAAATTTCTGGACCCTCCAAACTGACCATCTTCTGCCTTTGCTCCCACTTGAACCAGGAACCCCTTTTTCCTGCGAGTTTATCAGCCAAATATACCTTCGGCTCCGATACCAGTTGTTAGAAAATTAAATATTACAGAGCAATGAAACACATAAAATATGCGGAAAATACAAGCACACAAAACACATAAAAACCAGAGAGACACAGATATACGTGGTTCACCCAGTTTGGGCTATGTCCACCCCGAACAGCCAGTCCTTCCTTTATATTATCCAACAAAATGAAGAGACAAAACCTACAGCAGATCCGCTGTAATATCCTTTGTTCTCTCTCACAGTCTCCCTCTCTGTTTCTCGCTCCGAGAATACACTCATAATCCATAGCCGCAATACAATGCCCCCATATATACAAGGGGGTTGCCTTCTAGGGTAAAAAACCCTAATCTAAACATAACTTCTACCGTCAGATCGTTTTCCTAATGAACGGCCCAGATTGACTAGAAATTACTATACTTTTACAAGGCAATTTTACATCTTCAGTGAGCGGGGCGCCGGCCTCAATCCCCACCTCGTGGGGCTCCGGTGCTGCGATGCCCCCACCGGACCCCCCACTACAATGACAACCCCAGGCGCGGCGTTGCCGCCCCTTTTAAGGTACAGGGATCCAATGCTGTGATACAAAGTAAAGAAGATAATCAGGCTCCATACTCAACATATCTGGGCTAGTCCCACCTGGGGTGGGACTCTCATTGTACAACACATATACAAATGCTTATGATCTTTTGTACCAAATCTAGATCAAACTTAGTTCATGCATATTTGGAGGATTAGAATGTATTTAGATATCTGGGCTAGTCCCACCTAGGGTGGGACTCTCATTGTACAACACATATACAAATGCTTATGATATTTTGCACCAGATCTAGATCAAACTTGGTTCATGCATATTTGGAGGATTAGAATGTATTTAAATATTATATTATTTTCTTGGCTTACATGGTGGAAGAAAGTACTTACATGGGAAAACTTATGTCATAGAGGCTATCTGGGACCTCATTTATGGTCACTCTGTAGATATGATGGGGAGGCCATGGAACGCCTATTTTTAGTTGTCCTTTTTCCACTCAGATATGGAATGTCACTTTTCACATCTACACTATCCCATCACTCGTTTCCACTCCGCCCACCAAAGCTTCAAATGGGACATCAAATGCTGGATTTTAATGTGAAATTTTGTATTCCTGTATTCCCTTTTCTACTGTTTGCGAATTATGGAAAACTAGAAATAGTGTCACTTTTTATGGTTTTTCTCCTCACGCTTATCATAATTTGTCAAAGATACTATCATGAGATGATTTCATGATCCCTCGAAAGGTTCGCAGCAAAGATATTTCTGTGTGTTTACGGCACAAAATTATCTTGATGCTGACTGGTTTTTTTTATGGGACAGCGAAATATGGTTTTTCTTGTTGTGGTGTTGTCTTATACATGGAAATTATGTATAAGTTCTCTCTATCTTGGGGAGGTGGGGAGGGGACCAATACACGAGCATAGTTGTTGGCTCTATAGGGCATTTTATTGTTTTTTAGGAGCAAGGATATTGATCCCATACACATATATGGAAATTCGTAAAACATCGTTTGGGATTTCAATGGTTGACATTCCTTCAACCATCCACAACCCAGATATTGGTGTAAAAGAACAAAGGACCTCCTCAATACTTTTCGATGTGCGCCTATTAACTATATCTACCTAGAATAGAATGTAGACGGTGACAATATGTAAGACTCATGAGCTATTCTATTTTTGGATCCCTGTCACATGCATTGTTTATGCATTATGTGATGTTTTCTGTTTCTATTAGTTTCATCTCCCATCTGCTTCATATTGTTTAGTTTTCTGTTTTTATAGAGATTCTAAATAAACTTTGTGACAAAAACATGATTCAATATCATTTTTATCAATATTACATGGCCAAAAAACCATAAAAATAAATGAGACTCTTAAATATTATATCAAATAATCATTTGTGTATTCTATCTTGAATATTATAAAATTTTCCATAATAATTAAATCCAAAAAAAACACACCAATATATTTCATAAACAACTTTAAAATTGACAAAAATGGGAAATAAATCTTTAAAATGGACCAAAATGAGTACTTACCAAAAAATCCCCTACAAATCAGATTCATATTTTTTATAATAAGTTCGAATTTCTTATGTTGTTATATAGATAAACTCTAACATAATTTTTCTAACCTTTATGATAATTCCATCCGTCATAATTCTAGCTGAACTTTAAACCACATATGACTGAAATCCAAGACGATGAGCTCTATTTACTTGAAATTTTAGTACACCCATACTGGTTTTCGCTTTTCCGACGCTGTTTTTTGTGGCGTTCACCTCACAGGCACCCGGCGTTGTGCCTTTCCACCTTCGACGTCTCTGGTGTTGTCCTTTCATCCCCCGAATTTGTTGGTGTTTCCTTCAGAGGCATTCGTCTTTTAGTTGTTTTCTTTTCCACCATTGGCGTCTCTGGTGTTGCCCTTTCATCCACCGAATTTGATGGTGTTCGCTTTACAGGCACTCGGCTTTTAGTTGTTTGATTTTTCACCATTGGCGTGACTGGTGTTGGCCTTTCATCCACCGAATTTGATGGTGTTCGCTTTACAGTCACTTGACTTTTAGTAATTTCGATCAGAAATCTCCTTTTTGATTCTTTCCTCGGATTCATGCATTTCTTTCAAAAGTTTATTAACGGCAACGGCAACAACGGAGGCATTATTCCCCATTTTTCTTTGCAAGTTGCTCTGTAAATTCCTTATCAATTATTTCGTTAAAATCGCAATTGATTCCTGCTACAATTTCAGCATCCGCAAGCAGATTATTCACAGGAGTCCGGAAAGTTGTTGAGGTCACAGATTCAAGAATTTTAGTTCGAGGCCTTCGATTGATTCTTCTTTGACTCCAGCCCGGTAAAGTTCATCTTCTTTGTTGTACGGTGATCTTTATTATCTTCTTCTCTGCACTCCCCCAGACAAATGTCCCCTTAGAGTTGCTTTGTTTGGTAGAACGAAGTATTGGTATAGGTATTTGTGCTTTTATAATAATAAAAAAATATAGTTTTGTGAACATTGGCCGACTAGTAGAACAAAATAGAGTTTTTGTTGAATATTTACGAAATAATTTGATGTAATATTTCTTATCCGTCGATCGTAATTCCATTTATCAGTCAAAAAAAAAAATGTACTTTGAATCAGTAAATTAAAATTGACTGTTGTTTTCTTAAATTTCTTGTTATGAAAATAATGAAAATTTAAATGAATGATTTCAAAAAAACACTAGAAGTTAAAACTAATAATTAAAACTCTAAAAGGAGTCTCACAACTTAGCCACAAGGAAACAATAAGGTATAAAAAAATCATTACAAATATTTAAAACTAGCAATTGCACCATATGTTGTAAAGGAAACGTTGTAAAGAGTAATATAGCACTTAATCTAGCACTTTTCAAATTTTAACGTTTTTGTTTTCTAAAATAGGTGAAGTGCATCACAACATCATGATATTAACTATACAAATCTGTGTACTAAAATGTAAAAATTTAACAACAATAAATCTTAGATGTGTAGGGCCTTATGATTATATTGAAAATTCTATTATCATTCACTGCAGTTTGGAACCATGCTTGAGTTTATTTTTGAAAATGTAATTTTAATTTTTTAATAATGAATTTACAGATGTGAAAAATAAACTAAAATTAAGTTACATCCATTTTCCTTTTAAATTTTAACTTAATTTTAAAAATAATTTTTACATATACTCAAACTGCATGTCTCATCATTCATTCCAATATAGCATCCAACAATACATCCAATATCCAATCCCCATTCCAATCAATTCAACACCTTTGCATAACAATGGGCCTCCATAGATTGAAGCCATCAAGCTCATTGTTTCTGAAAATAGATATCGAAGCATGGAGAGCCTAAGTAAAATAGATATTGAAGCATGGAGAGCCTAAGTAAAATTTCTGACCACCATAGGATTTGGCCATGTTTAAATATATAACATTCCAACAACAAAGTTTCAATTGAACATCCTATAGGGCCTTTTCCATATCTGAAGCACACAATGTTGCTATTTCCATGTCTCAGCCAACATTATTATTTTTCTCATATATATAATTCTGAATGTGAAAATTGTTCATTCTTTCCTTAATATAAATTGAATTAAACATATTATATGCAAAAACTAATTCTAAGTGGGTAAAATTGTATTCATTCTTCCAGTGATACAAAGTGAACCCAACTACAGATAGCTAATACATGCCTCCCGAACCATAAAATTATATTTAAGTTCCAAAAGCGAAACAATTTATATTTACAAAATTATGAATCTCAATTTAAATCCAATGCCTCTCTTCAATCAAATTCCAAATTCCTCCGGGCATATATATTATATAAAAATGGAAATGGATGGTATGCTTCCTAAAACATGATAAATAATTTATTTTGTTTTTTGAAAATAGTATGAGACGTATCCATATATTGGGTAATGTGGTTATAAACCCCATCTTGAAATATTTTTGTTCATGACTATATATTTCCAATATCAAACTTATGTAAACAATTTTCTAATAGAAAATTTGCCTTATTTTTCTTTCTTGCCTTATTTTTCTTTCCTGAACAAAACAATCATGGTAAATAATGATTTTTTTTTTAATCAAATTCCTTCCCAACAATAATTTATTATGAAAATTGGAAATGGCCGGGGTGGACCTCTTAAATCATGATACGTAATGAAAATTGCAATTTGAGTCCAAGAGCTTTCTTCAATCAACTTCCTTCTGAACAGTGAAACATTATGAAAATGTAATTTCGAAATGTCTCTTCAATCATGATACATTATAAAAGTTTGCAAATAGCTGATATTGACCTCCCAAGCTATGGAATTATTTTTGAGCTCCATCTCAAATTAGTTTTCCTTTCATACCTTCATAAATTGTTTATAAAGGAGGCAACTGAATCTACAAAATTGTTCCAGATGGTTAACGGTGACTCTGACAGCATGTCGCTGACATTCCACAGGATTGCCGAAAGAAGGTCTGTAAAGGCATGGAGGGCAGTGTGCAGGTGAACCAAAAATTCATAAAACACAACACCCAACAAGCCCACTAGAGCACTGAACGCATTCTGAATCAACCTAGCAAACCCTAGTGCTGATATAATAACCAAATCTCTTACATACTCAATCACATAGTCCAAAATTATGGCAACCCCCTGCATTATATTTCCCAAAACAGCTAGAACTATTGATCCAGGGGCCCTCAATATATGAATTAATGCCACTGATCCCACTGCTCTGATCCTAAACACAGCATATGATATTGTGTCAACTATTAAGTTAACATTATCTAATAGAACAGACATTTTTACATCTGAATTCAGCCTTTATACCCATTAATCAGAATACTAAACACTGTTCTCCCTTCATTTGTATTCCTATACTGTTTCTGCCATTGTTGTTTACAGAAACATAGGAATATCAACATGCACAGTGAGATTTACATTTGGACTCCTTGGACAAGAGAATTTTTGAGTAGTAAGATGCGTTTGAAGATTATGCATAAGATTTTCTCACTTGGAAGATTTTTCGGAATTGCTTCACACAGCGTTTGGTAATTGAAAACCTCAATTTTTAAATCTACTACTTTTTTCACCACTTCCTTACCCATGAAAGCAGTACCCATGAGGTTTTTAGCTCGTTCAAGAGGTCCATAAAAGTCACGCATTGCGTTCAAAAATTTCTTGTAACCATCCCGGTCAGATAATTCGTGACTCGACAGGGATTTAGCACCCCGTCAAAATATGAACTCTGCATGAATTTTATAAAGCATAGAGTCAATTATTCTCCTCCCTGCCCACTCTGTTTTAGAGCTTCCCACGGCCTCATAGAGAACTTTGAGGACAGGCTCAAAACTTGTGGAGTGATCACTGGAAATCTGATCAGAAGACCACTGAACTATTTTGGAATTTGTGTCTTCAATCTGAGTTAACCAATGTTGTTTTTTCATTGCCAGGCTTCCACAATATAAAGCCTTGAAATAAAACTCAAGGCATCGGATCATCCCAAATTTTGCAGTAGATAATGTAGAACCTAGTCCTGGTTTCTCTTTCCATGCAGTTATATGTATCTGACCATTTTCACTGTAAGCAGCATTATCCAGAATGATCATACAGAGATGAGATTAATTCTGAAACATGATCATATAAACCCCCATTATTATCATTAACAAACCATGGCCCACAAACAGGGCATAAATAAGAAGTCCCAACCCATATCGTACAGAGATGGGATTAATTCTAAAACATAATCATATAAACCGCCATTATTATTAACAACAAACCACGGCCCACAAACAGGGCCAAAAAAATCAAAAGAAACAGGGCATAAATAAGAAGCCCCAACCCAGAAATAGGGAAAATAAATTAAAAGAAGAACTCTATAGAAACAATATGGCTAACCTAATCCAAGAGTTGATGGCTGCTACGTAAGAGTACCCTTGGCCTTTGCTTCAAAGCTTTTGTGCTTTGGGAATGAAAGAAATAATGAAGAGGGCAGAAGATATTCCTCCTATATATCTCAGAAGTGTGAACTTCGTGATTTTCTTGTTATTTCTGTGAACGTTGCAACGGACAATTACAGTAGACCAAAGTGCGCCCAGCATGCAGAAAGTGAGTCGCAGCCACAGAGAAGAAAATGAGCTCACAGCCACGAAGAAGAAAATAAGAAAATGAGGGAGAGCAGAAACCCTCACGGAGTTCTAATGTTCATTAATTAATATATATTTCCTGTAACTGATTAAAATGTAACAATTTTAAATCTAAGGTAGAGATGATTTGAATCGTCTAACATTAAAATATAGAGCTCACAATTGTACACGTAGAAATTTAGGAAAGTTGTTTTCAAATAAGTACGCTTTACAGCGTAATTAAAAATTTATTACAAATTTGAAATATATAAAAATGTTTACACAATTTACCTATTGACAATTTACACATTCCTAAATATGTATTACATTATTCAATATTTATTATACCTAATGCATTATTGGATATTTATTATAGATTATTCATACTAATATCATGTTTATATTTCCTTTTCCCATCTAACATAACATTTTTCTCATATTCTCTATCATATTTGCCCATAAATTGTATTAATTGAAAATTTTAAAATAAATTTTAATATTTGTTATTATTATTAATAATGTTGTTAAAAATACAAGTGTAATAAAAAAATCAAGTCAAAATAATCTTTACTTGAACTATTGCTGAGGAGAGCTTCACACTTTATTTTTATTTATTAAAATTGTTTGTATATATATATATATATATATATATATATATATATAATTATAATAAGTAATAAAATTTAATATTTTTTAGTAATTTAAATAAAATAAATATTATCTAATAAATAAATAAATTAAAAATATTTATTAGTGCTGATATAATTTTTTTAATTTTTAGTTATAATATTTTATAATTAAAATAAAAAATAATATAAAAATGTTAAAATAAAAATAATATAAAAATGACATAACAATGTAACGATGTTTCCCTTGCCAATAAGTCAGATTCTTCTTTTAATCCTCTCTCTAAGAAGCTTACTGAGATAAATCCCCTTAACCCCTGGATCTCTGGTCTCCCCAATATTCATAATTCGGGTGCCCCATCAAGACTGATTGTTAACACAATAGGTGGTCCCTCTTATCATCTAGCCAAATTATTAGCCCAAAAGCTTAAACCCCTTGTAGGTCAAACTAATTCCTTTGTGAAGGACCCGTCTTCCTTTATCAAGTTGCGGAAGAACATCAAGCTCCTGTCCGGTGAGCTTTTGGTTAGCTTAGATGTTGTATCCTTATTCACCAAAATCCCCATCCAAGAATTTGTTGATGTCATTAAACAGATCTCTGATGAGGACACCTCTAAATTGATTAGCCTCTGCCTCACCTTGACTTTCTTCAGTTTTCAAGGTAAGTTTTATGAGAAAACCTGTGGTGTTGTGATGGGTTCGTTTCTCTCACCCATAGTTGCTAACTTATTTATGGAGGATTTTCAATCAAAGGCCCTTGCCTCGGCTAAATTCCACCCTAGGAAGTGGAATAGGTTCATGGATGATACTTGTGTCATCTAGCCCCCTGGTCGGGAGAAATTAGATCTCTTCCTTGGGCACCTAAACTCTCTTTCTGATTCCATCAAGTTCACAATGGAAGTGGAGGTTGATGGTTGCCTTCCTTTCCTTGAAATCCTGCTCTCTAGGAATGAAGATGGTTCCATTTCTCACCGATGTTTTCACAAGAAGACTCACACGGAACAATACCTTCATGCTGGATCCCATCATTTTCCTGCTCAGAAATTTTGTGTCCTGTGTACTCTTGCGACTCGTGCTCTCATAATATCTTGCGTTATCTCCTTGGAATCGAAGAAGTCCCATCTTCTTGACTTTTTTGAAAAGAATGGTTACAATAGATCTCGAGGTCTCAAGGATTTTAGAAATCCATATAAGCGTTTCAATAGAAAGTCTAATCGAGTGGATCTTATTTCCAAGTTCCATCTTCCATTTATCCAAGGGACAACAGACAAGATTTCCCATGTCCTAAGAAGAAATAATATCTCTGCTTCTTTCAAACCTATATAGACTATTATAAATTCTCCTGGGTCTGTTAAGGACCCTATCGACCCTAAGGACATGAAAGGAATTTACATGATTCCTTGTTCATGTGGTACTCTCTATATTGGTGAAATAGGTAGATACATTAGACAGAGAATCCAGGAACATGCTGTGGATATTAAACACAATCGGTCTCGTACCTCAGCTCTTCTTGAGCATGTGGAAAATTCCTGTTACCATGTTTGTATTGAGGATTCCAAAGTCCTTGTCAAAGTAGATCACTTCAACCTTAGGAAATTAAGGGAGGTGATCGAAATTGAACGGCATGTTAAGAATCTCAACCGTGATGATGTTGGGAAAAATACTGAGAGGGGGGGGTGAATCAGTATTTACTGCATATTCAAAACTTTTTACTTTTTCATTCCTTAAAACCCATACGCTACTTTGATGAAGCCAAGTAGCGTATACACGCGGATATCCTTCATAAAACTCGCGTATACACAGAGATCTAATTATGCCATTAGTTCCTCACTTATATCATTCCATCATTCATTCATTAGATGTTCTATAAACAGTAAACATGTGCAGTAAGAACAGAATAAACCATCACACAAAGCATCACACATGAACACCAGGATTTTTAGGTGGAAACCCAAGTCGCGAGAAAACCACCGCTGCAGTTGCTCAGCCTTCAATATTTTATTATAGAGAAAACATCTTACAACATATGTGCTGGCGCAGACTTGACCAGCACGCAGGCACCCACCTGCGCTCGTTTACCAGCCTCTCCTGGAAGGGAGCTCCAACCCCCTGACTCGTTTACCAGCCTCACCTGGAAGGGAGATACGACCCCCTGATCTCGTTTACCAGCCTCACCTGGAAGGGAGATACGACCCCCTGATCTCGTTTACCAGCCTCACCTGGAAGGGAGCTACGACCCCCTGATTGAAGGCTACAACCCTCAGCACCAATATGGACCATGTTTCATCAATTTTCACACTGGATCCAACAACTTCAATAGAACAACACTTGCAGGCCACATTTCATCAAATTTTCATATTGGACCCTTTCCATACTTTTAAGCTCAAACATACATCACCAATAGATACTTATCAACACAGATCAGATAGCAGAAACACAGCAGAATATATCAGATATTTCATACCCCTTGCTTCAGCAAAACCTAGTTTGCATACGCGCTTTCCCTTCACTGATGTCGCGTATATACGCGCTTCCGTCCACATAAACCAGCGTATACTTCAGTACAAATTTCATTGCGCATACACACTTTCTCTTCAGCGAAGCCGCGTGTATACGCGCTTCTTCTGCGGCAAAGTAGCGTATAGATCTTCAACTATTACAGAGCTGCATACTTCTTTAGATCAGACATTCAGTTCAGATTCAACCCTTTTACATCAGACAGATGTTCGCCTCAATTCAGATCTAAGTCTTCCATAAGCAGATCTAGTAGATACAAGTGCATTTCAGATCTAGATCCCCTTCTTCATCATAGGTGCATCATACATTCAGATTTATCTTCAAGTGTAACCCTTTCCATTCAGATCTACTTCAGAGAGAAGTATTCATTCAAGCTCAGACATCTTGCACCCACGCTCATGATTTTCACAATGAAATTCTTCTCCTTATATAGGTTTACCCTTTTTCAATACCACGGGTCAAATCAATACCATGAGCCTTCAATACCACGGGCCAAAGCAATACCATGAGCCAAATCAATACCATGAGTCTTCAATACCACGGGCCCCTGGTTTTGCACTTTTTGAGCGCTTTTACCCATACGCGACTTGGAACGTTCTTTTCCGCGTGCATACGCGACTTCCCTTAGAGAGATTCGCGTATTCATAGAGATATACTCTTTTCATCATACTTTGAGCACATTCTGAATTCCTTTCTTCATTGCCTTCTGTACACACTGCAGATACATCAGATTTACTTTATCAAGAACATATTCTATCAAGCACAACTTCATCAAGTAAGTTGCCATCTTCTTCATTAAGTTGGTTTCCATTCAATGACAACACTTAGCATCATATTGCAAACTAACATCATTTCACATCATATTTACATCATTTACCAAGTCCATCAAGTCAAGAATAACTTCATCAGGTGGTTTGCCATCAAGGACAACACATGTCAACAGTCGCATGTCTTCATCTTCATTCGTGGGTTGCCATCAAGGACAACACTCTGCATCATATTTCCAACAATCTCCCCCTTTGGACTTGATGGCAACCATGATGGTGTTTGGTTACCACAACAGATAGATACATTAAGAATACAATGACACCATGTCACTCTCCCAAGTATTTGACACCATCTCTTTATTCAAACACCATGTCACTCTCCCCCTTTGACATCAAGGGCAAAGGGCGGACCAAAGCCAACATACTCTCCTCCTTTTCTTCATATGTAGACGAAGCGTTTTGCAGATCTGATATATGCTAAAGTGACCAAGCTCCCCCTGAGTTCAGGCTGAATCTTCAAACATATTTTTCAATGAAGTACATGACTCTATGAACTTCCTATCACCAAAGACTCATACTTACATCAGTTATCCATCCAAGTGGATTTACATATGAGACTCAACTACCCAACCAAGTGGGTTTACAAATTTGACTCAGCTACCCAACCAAGTGGGTTTACAAATTTGACTCAGCTACCCAACCAAGTGGGTTTACAAATTTGACAAGTCCTTACATGACTGAATATTACAAATTTACATCATGGGTCTCCACATGACCTTTTCATCAACAAATATGACTTTTCATAACCAATACCAAAAATACCTCAAGAGAGATCATATATCAGAACCACCATAATGCCAACAATGCATTATACTCAGCAAAGCTAATGCTCCCCCTGAATCTGTGCAACCAAGCAACCTTTCCAAATGACTAAGGCTCCCCCTTAGTTTGTGCATCCTGAAAACTTCCACCAACAAATCATCAAGGCATCTTCATCAAAACATTAGAAACAGAATTATGAGAACTGGAACACCACCAGAGATACCAAACAGTATCAGAGATACCAAACAGCACTGCAGCTGTGCTGAAGAAAGCTGAACCAACCAAAAATTTCCAGCAACCAAACATACGTGGTTTTCTGTGCAGGAACTCGCGTATATACGTGACTGTGTTTCAGGAAACCCGCGTATCACAAGCCATCTTCTAAATTTCAACCAGATCTGATTCTCTGTGATGAAAAGACAATGTTCAGCTTCTTTCTGAGATATTTGAATGCTTCCCTGGACTACAGATAGATAGAACAGTGTAGTGTTGTCTTCAAGCGTCATCCAAGCCTTCAGATTCTTTGCAACATCAATACAATCTTTCCAAGAAAGTTTATCATACCAGAACAACAACTTCTCATAAGTGTCAAGCAATCATTCATGTGGTCCACCACCATCCTACATCACCATGACCTTTAAGATTTAACATGAAGTAACATATGTAGGAACAGATCTCAGCCATAGTAACAACTATGCATGAACTATTCTTATCTCTGAATCATAAGACTTCCAATTTTATCCAACAGATAAACTTCAGCAAGCAGTAAACATAGTTCATTCAGCGTCTCATCATCATAAACCATGTACCAAGCCATCATCATTTGAGCATGAGTATCACAAAAACCAAGAATAAACAGTCATATTGCCAACAATGCAATCATTAGTATTCAACCTGCTGCTCCCCCTAAACCATTGCTCTTATTTTAACTTGTGTAATCTGAAACACCTTCAACAGCAAATCATCAGCAACAATCTTTGCATGAACTATTCTCATCTCTGAATTATAATTCTTTCACTTCAGCAACGAATACTCTTCATTCAACAAGCAAACAAGACACATCCATAATCTTCAGCATCATATCATCATTTAGAACTGAGAAATTAAGCTGTTTCTGAGTCAATAACACAGTTATTAACAGTCAGACTGATGCTCCCCCTGAGTCTCTGCTCCAGATCTTCAGCTATTAGACAAATTCTCTTATCATCAATGCATACGCGATTGTGTCTGTTGTAACTCGCGTGTATACGCGACTTTTGTGAATAGAACCCGCGTATGGAAAGTGAAATATAGAAAATTTCACACCTTCATCTCCTTCTGTAAATTTACCTTCTGTTCCTGTCTTTTCTTCACACCAGATGCACGGTCAGAAATACATATAACCAGAATAATCAAATCAACTATGAGAGTCATCATGCATTGCTCCCCCTGTGACGATACATTACTAAATCTCCTAATGCATCCCACATCATTCCTGCAGTCAATCAGAGAAGTAAGCTTCCAGAAGCGGATGACTGCAGTAGGGTCTGAATTCCCTACGTCTCTGATCGGTCCTCCTTCTTTTTCCAGATTTGTTTGATCTTTCTATTTGTGTGCTGGAAGTTGTCCACTTTCCCATATTTGTTCATCCTGCATTCTTTTTCTACATGTCCATACTTGTTACAAGCATAACATCTCATGTGGCCAGAGAAATAAACATAAGAATCATAATGAGTATTTCTATTCTTCCTCCTTTTACAATCAGCTGCTTTATGTCCATATTTGTTACATGAAAAACAATATCCCTTGAAGCTACTAGAGTACCTTTCTGAATAGAATCTGTTTGTTTGTGGCTGAATTGTTCTGCTTCTGCAATTTGCTACAACATGCCCATAATTATGACATTTAAAACACTCAACGTTCTTGAATAAATTCCTTTGAGAGTTCATGATTGTTGGTTGATCTTTTGTTTCTTTCAACACTTCAGATTTTGCATTGAAGTCCTTTGATTCTTTAGCACCTCCTTGTGAGCTAGATTCTCCTTTAACAGTTTCATGGAAACCAAGACCAAGTTTGATAGCAGGAGACCTTTGATTACTTAGAATATTGTCCAAAATATTAGTACTGTCATGAAACCTCAAAAGTTTAACCTTTTCTTCTAATTTACCTTTGAGAATGTTTACCTCAACCTCCAAGGCTTGACATTGCTTTGTCATGCTTTCTTCTTTCCTTCTTCCATCTTCTACTTGATCCTTCAGATTTAGAATCTCTTCTTTTAGCCAATTCTCGTTTTCTTCACATGTTTGTTCCAGCTCTTCATTTTTCTTCTTTGATTTTTCCAGATCTTCTTTGAGAGAGATGATTTCTGCTTCAAGGCCTTCCTTTTCAAATGACAAAATTTCTTCATTCTTTTTATTTGATGCTTCAAGATCTGTTTGTAGAAAGATGATTGCAGCTTCAAGTCCTTCATTCTTCTTACTTGATTTTTCGAGATCTGCATTTAGATCATTGATTTCTGCTTCTAGTTCTTTAATTCGATTGGATGCATAAGTATGAAACCTTTGATACTTGTCCACCTGTCCATTCAGCATTTCTATTTGATCTTTCATTTGAGAGATCATCTCTTTATAGATAGCTTCGCTTTTATTGAATGATCTTTGTTGATCTTCAGTTTTCTTGATAGCTTCTTCTAGATCCACAACTTTACTTTCGCTATCTTCACTATTGTTTGCACAAAGAAGAGTATTACAGGTGGCCTTCTTCTTTTCCTTCTTTGCCATGAGTATTTGTAGAGCTTTGTCAGAAAATACTAGATCCATACTGTCACTTTCACTATCATAATCTTTGCACATGCAGTTACGTAAGAGACAAGAACAATGATTAATACCTGGTTCATCTTCTTCAATTTTTGCTATACATGATTTCTGAGGTATCTTCTTGTTTCGAGTAGCCTTCTTCTTTTGCTTCTTAGCCATGAGCACTTTAAGATCTTGGTCAGAATCTTCTTCATCTTCACTGGACACTTCATCATCATCTTCTTTTGCATAATAACTCTTTCTCTTTTCAAATTGTTTACCTTTACCATGCTTTTCTCTATAAGGACATTTAGCAGCATAGTGACCAACTTTTCCACACTCAAAACATTTGAAGGGATGCTTACCTTTGAATCTTCCAGTGCCTAGTTGGAGCTTTCTCACGAAATTCACTTCTTCTTCATCGAATATATAGCTGGATTCTTTGACAAATTCCTTTTCCTTTCCTTTAGTAGAAGCCTTAAAAGCAGCTTCTCTTATTTGAGAAGGACCTCCTCGTCTCATTTCAAAAGCAGTCAGAGTACCATGTAATTGAAAAATAGTAAGTGTTTGCAGATCTTGCCTTTCTTCAATAGCTGAAACTTTAGAGTCAAATTTTGAAGTCAAGGATCTTAAGACCTTTTCCACCAGAGTAGTATCAGTTATGGTTTCACCCAAATTTCTCATTGGATTTACAATATCATCCAGACGAAGAAAGAAACTGGAAACACTCTCATCACTATGCATCTTCAAATTTTCATATTCAATTCTAAGAGTTTGGAGTTTTGCACTTTTTACCTTTGTGTCTCCTTCATAGCTTAGAATGATTTTGTCCCATATGTCTTTTGCCGAATGTAGCTGCATCACTTTAGCAAATTCTGATTCAGACATGCTTCCCAATAAGACATTCACTACTTTGGCATTGATTTCATACTTCTTTCTTTCAGCTGCATCAGTAGGAATATCTGCCGGGTATTGATAACCTTCTTGCACGATTGCCCATACATCTGCACCAAGACTTTGCAGATATGCTTTTGTTCGTACCTTCCATAAAATCAGATTGCTTCCATTGAATAGAGGTGGCTTTATAGACATCACTCCTTCTTGACTTCCCATTGCGACGGATCTCCTTCAAGCGATCAAGCTTCTGCAGAAGGACCACCCTCTGATACCAATTGTTGGGAAAATACTGAGAGGGGGGGGGGGGTGAATCAGTATTAAAAATTTTTACTTTTTCATGCTCTAAAACCCATACGCTACTTTTCTGAAGCCAAATAGCGTATACACGCGGATAACCTTCATAAAAATCGTGTATACACAAAGATCTAATTATGCCATTAATTCTTCACTTATATCATTCCATCATTCATTCATTAGATGTTCTATAAACAATAAACATGTGCAGTAACAACAGAATAAACCATCACACAAAGCATCACACATGAACACTAGGAGTTTTAGGTGGAAACCCAAGTCGGGAGAAAACCACCGCTGTAGTTTCTCAGCCTTTAATATTTTATTATAGAGAAAACATCTTACAACATATGTGTCAAGGCAGATTGACCAAAGACACAGTACTCCACTGGCTACTGCTTACCAAACCTCTCCGGAAGGGAGCTCCAACCCCCGACTCGTTTACCAAATTTCTCCGGGAAGGGAGCTACGACCCTGACATCGCTACCGCCCTTCACCTCGGAAGGAGCTACGACTGATCTTGTTTGCACAATTTCACTGGAAGGGAGCTATGACCCCCTGACTGAAGGCTACAACCCTCAGCACCTCTTCGGACCACGTTTCATCAATTTTCATACTGGATCCAACAACTTCAATAGAACAAAACTTGCAGGCCACGTTTCATCATATTTTCAGACTGGACCCTTTCCATACTTTTAAGCATAGACATACATCACCAATAGATACTTATCAACACAGATCAGATAGCAGAAACACAGCAGAATAGATCAGATATTTCATACCCCTTGCTTCAGCAAACCCTAGTTTGCATACACGCTTTCCCTTCACTGATGTCGCGTATATACGCGCTTCCGTCAACATAAACCAGCGTATCCTTCAGTACAAATTTCATTGCGCATACGCGGTTTCTCTTCAGCGAAGCCACGTGTATACGCGCTTCTTCTGCGGAAAAGTAGCATATAGATCTTCAACTATTACAGAGCTGCATACTTCTTCAGATCAGACATTCAGTTCAGATTCAACCCTTTTACTTCGGACAGATGTTCGCCTCAATTCAGATCTAAGTCTTCCATAAGCAGATCTAGTAGATACAAGTGCATTTCAGATCTAGATCCCCTTCTTCATCATAGGTGCATCATACATTCAGATTTATCTTCAAGTGTAACCCTTTCCATTCAGATCTACTTCAGAGAGAAGTATTCATTCAAGCTCAGACATCTTGCACCCACACTCATGATTTGCACAATGAAATTCTTCTCCTTATATAGGTTTACCCTTTTTCAATACCACGGGTCAAATCAATACCATGAGCCTTCAATACCACGGGCCAAAGCAATACCATGAGCCTTCAATACCATGAGCCAAATCAATACCATGAGTCTTCAATACCACGGGCCCCTGGTTTTGCACTTTTTTAGCGCTTTTACCCATACGCGACTTGGAACGTTCTTTTCCGCTTGCATACGCAACTTCCCTTAGACAGATCCGCGTATTCATAGAGATATACTCTTTTCATCATACTTTGAGCACATTCTGAATTCCTTTCTTCATTGCCTTCTGTACACACTGCAGATACATCAGATTTACTTTATCAAGAACATATTCTATCAAGCACAACTTCATCAAGTAAGTTGCCATCTTCTTCATTAAGTTGGTTTCCATTCAATGACAACACTTAGCATCATATTGCAAACTAACATCATTTCACATCATATTTACATCATTTACCAAGTCCATCAAGTCAAGAATAACTTCATCAGGTGGTTTGCCATCAAGGACAACACATGTCAACAGTCGCATGTCTTCATCTTCATTCAGTGGGTTGCCATCAAGGACAACACTCTGCATCATATTTCCAATAGATGATGGTTGGAAATTAAGAGCTGGACCTCAGCTCTCGCTAGGTAGTTTCTTACGTTTTTTTTTTACCCAATTAATTCATTAATTATATATTTTTACCTTATTAATTCATTAATTTTATTTATTCATTTATTTATTTGTTTTATTCATTCAAATTTATTTTTTTCCCCCTCCATATTTTGTATTATATTTAATTTATAATAAACTTATTTTAATTGATTTATTCTTAAAATTTTAATTCTCAACTAACTAACTTTATAACGACTAGCTAGGCTTAATATTATAATTTTATTTTATTTATTTATTCATTTATTTTTATTTTATTTTCAAAAATCATTTTATATAATATTCCCAATTAGCTTTCAACTAGTTGGAATATTATATGCTGCTTTTATTTTCAGTCTAGAGGAATAAGTGGGGTAGGGAGACCCTTAAATCTCTTTAGTAGGAATAAATCACTTCCAGCATAGATGTGGATCAGTTTATATAGTCAAAATAAAGCCACCTTGGGTGTGAAAGTGATAGCAGCCAAAGATGTATAACACACATTCTCACCTGTAGATGCAATAAAAATGCATGGTTCATTTTTAAACCAAAATAATTTTCAAACTGGGAAAAATCTAGTGCAGAAGCTTTGCTTCTTTTCTCAACCTGTGGTTAAAACCATAACCAAAAATTGTTTCATAAACTTCAAACAAAGATAGCCTTCATAGGCGGAAGCTTTGCTTTCAAATAATGGTGAAAACCATATTATATAACCCACTTCATGAAATGCGAGTCAATGCATTTAATCTTGGTTAAATAACCATTTTCCAATCATCATATATGGTGACCTTTCACTTAACATTCATTTCATACAAATCTCAACTTTGGTTAACATAACCCAAAGTATCATCAGACACACACACACACACACATATATGTATGGCCCACACTCACCAACTCATTTTATTTTAAACCCTCAAATTTGGTTAAAGCACCAACATACATTAATATGCACTTTCGGGCCCACAACTTATCGTTCGCCTTTCCACATTCATCAAATATGCTCACCAATCCACAACCAATAAACATTAATGTATATATTCGGGCCCCCAACATAACATTTCAATTCATTCCAAAATTCGACCCCATTTAACATTTAAAACCCAAATAAATCATATAAACATTCATGGGCTATACTTAGGTTTAAAACCCAAATCACCAACATAATGTTTATTTCGGGCCCCACCATATTCATAACTTACGTGACATTAACCTCGAATAAATATGACCATCAATCTTTCATCACACTCCAAAAATGATTTGTGCATATATCTAACGGATATCACATTACTTTAATCTTCGAACTTTAACGGCCAACTCAACGCGAAATCACCGGTTTTAGAATTCCGCCAATGCCACGTGTCGATGTCTGAATACTATCGCGTTCGATTTAGGAATTACCACTTCCCACCTTAGCGCTATGCGAAAACCATTTACGGTTTTCGAAACCCATCTTCACTGTTTCAATTGCTTCCAGTTTGATCCTGTTTCATGGTTCCAATTCTTATTGCGACAAACATAGATCTTTTCCCTATTGTGCTTTCAACATCAACAGTAATTAAATCTTATGCCTCCACTCAGTTGGTCATTTTAACAGAAACTTGTTCTGTCCATCCAATTCTTTCACTGTATAACAGTATTTTGACTCACTCTTATGCAATCTCCACTGTTAAATTAATTCACGGGTTTCATACAATCCCTGTATATGAACCCTCAACTCATAAATCACTCTGCATGTATATATTACAACAGGAACATATTTCTCGCTTTATTCCATTAGGGTTGAATGTCAAATTTCAAAGTCATGTCCCTTTCAAAAGCATTGATCCATACTGTGATCAATGATCGACCTTTGATAAAGGCGATCCACACAGAATTCAATTCTTAATAATACTCTACCTCGGTATTTCCATCAAACTTTCCAATGGTAGAAAAAACACCATTTAAACCCTATTGTAGAGTTTTATCACACATGTTCATAACTCTAAGCATTTCTCTCACACGCTCTATAATTCAACCAATCATTCAATCAATGCAGAAATCAAATTCCTTCATATATACATATGTAATCAAATTACAAAATACCTCTTATCTCTGGCCCGATCTTCAAATCAATGGCCCTTTCCTCGTATTTCCCATAGGATTACCACAATAAACCTCTGTTTTTCCAAAACCTAAATCTCTACTACTATCTGCCTCCTTTTGTGTTTGAGGCTTATTATTTTTATACAGAATAATCTGAACTAATTTAGGTTTAGATCCTCCATCATCTCAACAAATTCCTCAAAATCCTCAAAGACCTAAAATCTGTCCTTTATCCCTAATGATCCTCTTTAATCCCATAAAATCATGAAACTGATTCTAACTTAGGATTTACAATAAATTCTCAAACCTCTCATTCCCTATGGAATCTAAACTATCCTAATTCTCTCATGTTCTCCAATTATTCGGGAACATTTATAAATTCCTCACAATACTTAATATCTCTCCTTAAAATCACTCAAAAACATTAATAATTACATAAGAAACCCATATTCTTTTAAAAACACAAGACCCCTATGTCTATTAAATTACAAAGGATTTTCTAGAGCCTAAGGCCCCTGCATCAAACTCCCAAGGTCAAAAATAATCATAATCTCCTGATCATGTGCTTTTAATATTTGTCTTCCTCAATCCCATACTCTGTTTTGTTGTTGTCCATAAGCTGCATTATTCTTCAACTACACTTTTCCAGGTTTCCATACTTTATTCTAAATTTTCCCGCTTGGTATGATTTCACATTCTACTACTGTCTTTCTCTTGTTGTTGTTGCTTCTTTTCTTTCCTGTTGTTGTCTTCTTTTGAGACACTTTCACCATTAGCCTTGTTATCAATTCAATTTCTTTTTCTAATATATCTTCTGACTGCTGAGTACTTCTACCTCTTGATTGCTGAACTTCTATTCTTTCTACCACCCTATCATTCTTACCCTCTTGTTTTCTGAAACTAATAACTTCTTCCTTGTTCATGTGGTACTCCCTATATTGGTGAATAAGGTTGATCCATTAGGCAGAGAATCTGGGAACATGCTGCGAATATTAAACACAATTGGTCTCGTACCTCAACTCTTGCTGAGCATGTGGAAAAATCCTATCACCATGTTTGTATTGAGGATTCCAAAGTCGTTGCCAAAGTAGATCACTTCAACCATTGGAAATTAAGGAAGGCCATCAAAATTGAACGACATGCTAAGAATATCAACTGTGATGATAGTTGGAAATTAAGTAAGAGATGGACCCTGACTCTTGCTAGGTAGTTTCTTAAGTTTTTTTTTTACCTAATTAATTCATTAATGTATTTGTTTTATTCATTCAATTTTTTTTCCCTCCCTATTTTGTACTATATGTAATTTATAATAAACTTATTTTAATTGATTTATTCTTAAAGTTTTAATTCTCAACTAACTAACTTTCTAACTTCTGGCTAGGCTTAATATTATAATCTCATTTTATTTATTCATTCATTTATTTTTATTTTATTTTTAAAAATTATTTTACTTTATTATTCATTTTATATTATTATTTATTAACTTGTAATATTATCTCTTAAATGCTTAAAATTTAAGTACTAAAATTTTAAGATTTACCTCTCTTTTTTGGCTTATTATAATAACTAGAATTTAATGATTTTATTAAATTATTAAATTCTAAATTATTCTTGTTTAACTTTCCATAAAAATCTTAAAAACTATTAATGTTTTATCTAACTTACTAGTCAAATAACGACTAGCTTCTAATGGCTAATTTCAACATCTTTTCCTAGGCAATGACGCATTCCTACTGTTTATTACATTAGATGGTTCGAAAAGTCAACCTAATCCTAATGATGTGATTAATGTTATGTACATTATAGATCACAAAAATTTTAAATCTAACAATGTTTTATCAAATTTACAAGTAAAATAATAATAATAATGGTTTCTATATATTTAATTAAAAGTCTACATATTTCTTAGCTTACTTAGTTATTGTGAATTAAATAATTAAAACTACACACTCATTTAAGCCTACTTTGAACTTGAAAATGAAAACAACATATATATCTTTCAAAATACTTCTCCAACTTTACAATTAATTGGGAAATTAAAAATGCAATAATTTGATCCATTATTTAACCAAAATTATTTAGGAACTATAAATAAATTCAAATTACAAATTACAAGATCTTAAATTCTCAAGTTACTAATAAAACAATATTGGAGAGTGAGAATAATAAGACAATTAACACCCTTTTCACCGTCAAACTATGAATGTAATAATATTAATTTAAATAATTTTAAAAATTTCCCTAAATAAGAACTTTAATTTTAAATTTTTTAAGAATTATGTAACAAGAATACACTTTGATGATGCGTTATTTTGTAATAACAATGTATTTTGAAACACTAAAAAAAACAAGACAATGATTCATTCAATAGAACAATATGGGTAAGAAAAAATGATAATGCCTTAGTGTATTTATTTCAATATTTTAATGAAGATATTGAATGAAGATATTTCAATAGAGAATAATAAGACAATATAGATAGAATGATATGGTCATTTTTTAATTTTTAGTTTCATTAATTTTATTAAAATATATAAACAGATATTTACATTTATAAAAAGAATTGAATAATTTATAAATCAAATAAGAAATAAAAAGTAATATAAATTTAATATGGGGGATTTTGTTTCTCCAAGAAAATTGATTACAATTTGATTTATAAATATTAAATAAGTTTAAGTATTCTTTAACTCATAATTATTATGATTAAAAATTCTTATAGTATTTATGGATAGATTATTTAGATTGATTATTCAATGTCTAACACAAAATTGAACCAAATATAAATGTGGAAAATGCTAAAGACCACATCAAATATCTTCAAAATATTTATACACATTGTCTTATTGATACCTATAAGCTCAAGGTATATGAAATATTTAAACAGTGTGAACAATGAAATTAACTTATATCTATAGGCACAAGATATATGGAATATTAAAAAAAAAACATGATAAAATTATATTTATAAATGGGTAGATAATAATATTTTTTTTTCCTAAAAAGCTGAAAAATACTAACATAGTGATATCAAATTAGATCAAATTAAATTTTATGTTATCATAAACTCATATTATGTGGCCAAGTTGATAGGCCATCTAAGTAATAATGAGAATTAAAAAAAAACACTTAATATACTCTCAAATGATGGATCCAATCCCATTAGAGAAAATCCAATTTGAATGAGAATATAAGGATACAATTAATTATTAAGTTTCTTATGATTTATGGCTTTCCAAAAATTCATAAAAAGATGTTCCTTTTGTCAACAATTGTTGAAGACATGAAGTTTGGAAAACAGCACAGGAGCTCACAAGTGTAGATCACCAGGAGCTCCCACAAGCAAATGCACCTGCTTGTAGTTTCTCATTAAGCACCAATAATTAAATAGATACATTAGGTAAAACATATTCCTAAATAATAGGAACTGAATGTCTAATAAAATGCAAAATCACAACTACATAACAAAATATCACCTAATCTCCATTAATTTCTAACACTCCCCCTTAATGGAGAATGGGATTTTTAAACACACCTAATGTATCCCTAAACAAATGAAACTTCAGTCTTCCTAGTGGCTTAGTGAATATGTCAGCTATGTTATCACAAGAATTACAATACTCTACATAAATCTCTTTCGACTGCACTTTCTCCCTAACAAAATGAAATTGAATGTCGATGTGCTTAGTGTTTTTATGAAACATGGGAATGTAAGCCAGTTTGATGGAAATCTGATCGTCACAATTGATGATCGTAGCTTCTGTCTGTTCTTCCCCCGCATCTTGGAGAAGTCTACGCAACCAAACTACCTCACATGTCGCTGCACACATGGCCTGATATTATGCTTCTGCTGAAGATAAAGCAACAATATGCTGCTTCTTGTTGCACCAAGAGATGACCCCAAACCCAATGTTGAAGGCGTAACCTGTAATGGATCTTCTGTCATCTAGATTTCCCGCCAAATCAGAGTCTATATAACGTGTCAACTTAACATCAAATGAGTCAGAATACAAAATACCAAAGTCTGATGTTCCTTGTAGATACCTTAATACTTCTCTTGCTGCACTCCAATGACTATCATGGGGTTAAGCCATAAACTGACTCAAAACACTTACTGCCTAAGCTAAGTCTGGTCTTGTTGTAGTCAAATAAATAAGACTACCAACCAATTGTCTATATAATGTTGCATCTACATATTTCAAACCATCATTCATCTGAAGTTTTATATTCTGTTGTAAAGGTACTCATGAAGGCTTACACTCATCCAACTTAAACCTAGATAACAGACTCTTTGTATATTTACCTTGGGACAAGAAAGTTTGGCTTGAATCTCTCCAATCTTCTAGACCGAAACAATATTGCATTTCTCCAAGGTCCTTCATCTCAATTTTTTGTGATAATTGCTACTTGATTTCTTCAATGAGATTGTCTGCACTTCCTATTATTATCAGATCATCTACATATAAAGCAATCACCACTATCTGTCCTTCATTATTAAACATGGTATATAAATTGGGATCATTTTTGCTCCTTTCATAACCATTCACGAGGAAAAAAGAATTAATTTTTTCATGCCAGGATCTAGGTGTGTGCTTTAAACCATGTAAAGTTTTCTTTAATCTACATAGTAGATGTTTTTCTCCCTTCTTATCAAACCCTTTATGATGTACTAAGTATACTTCTTCTTTTAACACTGTTGCCGACGAAATAGGTAACCTCACCTCAAAATGGGAACTCTAGCCCAAAAAGACTAAAAAAACATGAAAAACACCCCAAAAACAAAAAGTGTGTATTCGAGAACACACTTGATTTTCTTTTACGGTCAAATTTCAACATTTTATAAAATTATGCTAAAAACAAAATTGTTTCTTAAAAAAAGAATTGAAAAAACACCCTCAAAACAAAACCAGTTGATGTTGGAATAACAAAAAAAAAATTGTGTCATATTTTTGACATTTTTAAAAATAAAGGTAACTTTTTAAAATTTTTTAAATTCAAACATTAAAAAAACCTAAAATTTAAGAAAAATAAAAAAATTTAGAAAATAAAAAAATTTTAAAGCTTAAAATTTGAAAATATATAGAAATAAAATAATAAAAATAAAAACAAAGTAAAAATTTTAATTTAAACATTAAAAAAAAAAATTAAGAAAAAAAATAAATAAATATTAAAAATTTAAAAATATATAGAAAAAATAAATAAAAAAATAAAAAATAAATTAAAAAAAACAAGTAAAAAAATGATATTATAAAAAATAAAATATAGAAATTCAATTAAAAAAAAAAGAAAATGTTTATTAAACTAAAAACAAAAATTAAATTTTAAAATAAAAAATTAAATTTAAAGAAATATATTAAATTTTAATAAATTTAAAACTTAATAAAAAAACAAAAAAAACATTATTTAAATAAAAATAAAAAAATAATAAATAATAATAAATGAAAAATAAAAAATAAAAAGACAATAATTATATATATATATATATATATATATATATATATATATATATATATATATATATATATATATATATCAGATTTTATTAAATTTAAAAAAAATGTTAATATCAAAATAACAAATTAAATTTAAAAACAAAAATATTAAATTTCAATAAATAAATGAATAAACAAATAAATTTTGAAATAAAAAATAGATTTTAAATATAAAAGAAAAAAAAAAAACATTGTTAAAATAAAAACTTTAAAAACTTTAAAAATCAATTAAAAATGGAAAATTGAAAAAAAAAAAATATTAACTAAAAAAACTTAAAAAAAAAGATTAATTTAAAAAAATTAAGTTTAAATACATTAATTTTTTTTAATTTAAATAATTTAATTACTTTAAATAAATCGAATACTTTTGAAAAAACAGATAACCTAACCTTTATATAAACATTTAGAGAAATTACTTAATTTATTTTATATTATAACGCGATATAATATATATATATATATATATATATATATATATATATATATATTTATTGTAATATGATAAAAATATAGTTACTAAATTATTTAATATTATTGTATTATAAGGTGGTATAAATATTTAGCTTTCAGAATTGTTTCAGATGGTTTAGATTCACATGAAAGTTTTATATTATTGTTAGTTATTATTAGGGCATAACTAATGCGTTGAAAATTGAATTAGTTTACGGTTGACCAAAAATCAAATAAATATTTCGGAAAGTCGACATTGAAAAAAGATATAATTTATTTTTTTTAAATTTATTTGTACAATCTTTGGCTGTGATTTGTCGCTGATTTCTTAATGAAAGCAGTTAACCAAGAAGATCCGATTCCGGGAATCGGTCTCCTCCACCACCTAGGCAGGGGGCCGATTCCCGGAATCGGATCTTCAATAATTCCGAGGGAATATGGTCTCGAAGGGAGTAGAGATGAACTGTTGGAGTGGAGATTAATTTGATTTTTTTTATCTTTATTTTTATTTTATAATTTTTTTTTTTTTAATTTCAAAATATTCAAAATTATTATTTTTTAATTCAATTTTTTTATTTTAAATTTAATTTGTTTTAATTTTTTTTTTGTTTTTTTTTTTTTAAAATTTTAAATTTTATTAATTTTTTTTTTTTTTTTTTAATTTTAAATTTGAAATTTATTTATTAAAATTTTAAAATTTTAATTTAACTTATATACATTTTTTAATCTTTATTTTATTTAGTTTTTCAATAAAATTATAAATAGTTTTTTTTTTTAAAACTAAATTTATGTATATTTTGTTTCTAAATATTCGTATCGCGTTTTTTTCATTTTTTTTGTTTTTTTAATGATAGTTTTTTTTTATTTTTCAATTTTAATTGTTTTATTTTTTTTTTTGTTAATTTTAAAATTTGTATTTTTTTCTTATTATTATTATTATTATTTTTTAATTTAAATTTTAAAATTTATTTTATTTTTTTTAATCTAAATTTTAATTTTGTAATTTTGATTATTTTTAATTTTTTTAAAAAATATATATATATATTTTTATTATATGGTTTTTTTTAATAACTTAGAAATAAATGTTTTGATGTTTTTTTTTTTATTTTTTTGGTTCAATTTTTGTTTTTTTTCTTTAAATTATGTTTTTTTTCCTTTAGATTATGTGTTTTTTTTCAAATTTTCTCATTTCTTTTTATATAATTTTGGAATATATATATATTTTTTTTGTTTTCTCTATTTCTTTTCTTTTAAATATTTTTATTTTTACAAGTTAATTTTTTATTTTTTTACATTTTTATTGGTTTTTTATTGTTTTTCTATATATATTTTTATCTAAGTTTTGTGTTTTATTACCAACATGAAAATCACCACTCTAAAAAAAAGGTTGATGCTGCATCAATACGTTTCAAAATTAGCATGAAAATCAACGCTCTAAAAAAAAATTTGATGCTACGTCAATACATTTCAAAATTAGCATGAAAATCACTAACATTTTAAAACAAATATTCATACTTTATAAATAAAAAATATTAGAGTGTCAAAAAAGTGCAAAAAAAAAAGGGTGATTCTACATCACCACTTTTCAAAATCGGGTGCTTTTTATGCTACCAAAAAAAAAATAGGTACCTGTGCAGTTACCTATTTCATTAGTAACATTGTTTTTTAAATCACCATTTAAGAAAGTAGATTTAGCATCTAATTGATGTATTTTTCAATGATGTTTAGTGGCTAAAGCAATAATCATTCTGATGGTATTTAATTTTGCAACAGGGGCAAATGTCTCCTCAAAATCAATACCTTCTATCTGGGAATATCCCTTTGCCACCAACCTTGCTTTATGTTTATCAATAGACCCATCTGCTCTAAATTTAAAATTAAATAACCATTTGCAACCTATGGGTTGTTTATCATCAGGAAGTTTTACTAGATCCCAAGTATTGTTTTTAATCATAGATTCATATTCCTCATTCATTGCTTTCTTCCATTCAAGACTTTTACCAGCTTCATAAAAATTAGAAGGTTCTGCGATGTTTAACATACCATTCATAAGCGCACAATCCCTATATTGAGATGGTAACTGTTTTGGCCTGCTTGATCTTCTGAGTGGTGGGGGTTCAATTATTCTTCTTGTTTCTTCCCTTTGTGGACTGAACTCCATATTATCCTACTACTACTATACCTGCTGATGTTCTTGTTGTTGTTCCTGCTTCTATTCCTGCTGCTAAATGACTCGTGTTTCACTATCCTGTTCTGAAAGTAAGGGTACATGCCATTATTCATTGTTTTGGGCAAGATTTCCATCATCAATCTGTTCATGGAATAATACATCTCTACTGACAAACACCTTGTGAGTAGCAAGGTAAAACAATTTATAATCCTTATACTCACTGCAATATCCAATGAAAGTGCATTTAACGGCCTTTGAATCTAACTTCTTCCTATTTTCTTTGGGAACATGTGCAAAAGCTTTACAACCAAATACTCGAAGATGACTTACTGCAGGCTTGAAGCTAAACAATGCTTCAAAATGAGTTTCATACTCAAGAATTTTAGTAGGACGCCTATTCTTTAAATACACTGTAGTACTAACAGCTTCTGCCCAAAAACCGTTGGTTAGATTCTTACCTTTCAACATACTGCGAGCACACTCCACCAGTCTTCTATTTCTCCTCTTAGCAACTCCATTCTGCTAAGGAGTGTAAGGTGTTGTAAATTGCTGCTATATCCCATGCTCATTGCAGTATTTGATGATGACTCCTTTCTTGAATTCTCCCCCTTGATCTGATCGAAGAATCTTGATAAAATTTCTTGTTTCCTTCTCAATCATGTTTCTGAATTGCTTGAAATATTCAAAAGCATGACTTTTCTGTTTAAGAAAATACAACCATGTGAATCTTGTACATTCATCAACAAAGACTAAAAAATAATAGGCCCCACTTAATGACCTTGTATGCATCGAGCCACATAAGTTAGTGTGTAGAAGTTCGAGTATATCCCTCTGTTTTCTATCTTTAATGACAGGAAATTCATCTCTATGGTGTTTACTGAACGCACATGCTTCACAATCAATATGCAACTTTTTCAAAATAGGGAGACCATCTACCATACCTTTCTTCTGCAACAGAAGGATATCACTGAAATTGATATGCCCAAGTCGCTGATGCCACAAATTTTCAACAGACTTATCTGACGACATCAAGGCTTGCTGAGGCATAATTTTCACATCCAGTTTGTAGAGTCCTCTTATACGAATACCTGTAGCAATGGGCGTCATCTGATCCAACAAATCTTTAATAATGCAATGAGATTTAAAAAATTCTACTTTGAGGTCCTGATCTGTAATCTTTGACACATAAATCAGCTTCTTCTTAATGCCAGGAACATACCACACATCAAATATATTCCTGATCTTACCATCAGGTAGAGTAACAAGGACATCTTTATGTCCCTTGATCTCATACCCTCTATTATCTCCAAGGTATACTTTTACTCTTGAGTTGGATTCTTTAAAGTTTTTGAACCATTGCTTTTTACCTGACATATGCAAGGAGGCTCCAGAATCCATGAACCAAATATCTGATTCATCCTCCTCAGTAGCAGTGTTAGCCTCAGCCATAGACAATCTAACATCCAGATTATGATTTGTGTCTGCATCTGCATCTGCATCCACCAAATGACTTGCATGTCTTCTCTGCTTGTACCTCTCTTGATTTGCCTTCTTCTTACGACAAAATTTAACAATATGGCCTATCTTACCATAGTAAAATCACATAAGAGCAGAGTCATTTTTATGCGAGGTCATACCTTGCGGTGTCCTTTTTTATGTGTTTCCCCTCCTCTAATCATCCATTGCTCTCCCTTTTGGCTTGAAATTTGTTATCAATGTAAGATCTGGATCTTGAGGTTTGAGAGACAACCTCCTTTCCTCTTCCTGTATCAAAATCCCAGTAAGCTCTTCAAAACACGGAGGCTTTTCTCTTGCATTTAATCTGGTTATAAACATCTGATAGTCATCCATCATGCCGTTCATGGTAATTGTCACCAGATCATCATTTGCCACCGTTTGACCGATATCAGATAGTTTATCTTTAACTTCCTTTATCCGGGATAAGAATGAAAAAACAAACTCATTCTCCTCCATCTTGATTGAGAGGATCTTCTTCCTGAGAAATAAGGATCAACAGGTGTTCTTGATTTCGTACATGTCTTTGAGAGTTGTCCAGATGTCATTCGCTGTCTTGCAATCCCGAATATGAGGGATGATGCAATCTTTGACAGAAATTTTGAGTAGCACTTTATCCTTCAGCTCTCTTTTCTCCCACTCTTGCATTGTTGCATTCGTTCCACCATTTGCAACAGTGGGCTTAACTTCATTGCCGATGACAATTCTATAGGTATTCTGTCCCTCAAGCAAAGTCTGAAGCTTAAGTTTCCAATTTTTATAATTGCAAAATCACAACTACATAACAAAATATCACCTAATCTCCATTAATTTCTAACACTCCCCCTTAATGGAGAAAGGGATTTTTAAACAAACCTAATGTATCCCTAAACAAATGAAACTTCAGTCTTCCTAGTGGCTTAGTGAATATATCAGCCATGTTATCACAAGAATTACAATACTCTATAGAAATCTCTTTGGACTGCACTTTCTTCCTAACAAAATGAAATTGAGTGTCGATGTGCCTAGTGTTTTTATGAAACAAGGGATTGTAAGCCAGTTTGATGGAACTCTGATTATCGCAATTGATGATCGTAGCTTCTATCTGTTCTTCCCCTGCATCTTGGAGAAGTCTACGTAACCAAACTGCCTCACATGTCACTGCACACATGGCTTGATATTCTGCTTCTGCTGAGGATAAAGCAACAGTATGCTACTTCTTGCTGCACCAAGAGATGACCCTGAAACCAATGTTGAAGGCGTAACCTGTAATTGATCTTCTGTCATCTAGATTTCCCGCCCAATCAGAGTTTGTATAACCTGTCAACTTAACATCAAATGAGTCAGAATACAAAATACCAAAATCTGATGTTCCTTGCAGATACCTTAATACTCCTTTCGCTGCACTCCAGTGACTGTCATGAGGTTGAGTCATAAACTGACTCAAAACACTCGCTGCATAGGCTAAGTCAGGTCTTGTTGTAGTCAAATAAATAAGACTACCAACCAACTGTCTATACAATGTTGCATCTACATATTTCGAACCATCATCCATCTGAAATTTGCTATTCTGCTGTAAAGGTATGCATGAAGGCTTACACTCATCCATCTTAAACCTGGATAACAGACTCTTTGCATACTTACCCTGGGACAAGAAAGTTTGACTTGAATCTCTCCAAACTTCTAGACCCAAACAATATTGCATTTCTCCAAGGTCCTTCATCTCAAATTTCTGTGATAATTGCTGCTTGATTTCTTCAATGAGATTGTCTGCACTTCCTGTTATTATCAGATCATCTACATATAAATAAATCACCACTATCTGTCCTTCATTATTAAACATGGTATATAAATTGGGATCATTTTTGCTCCTTTCATAACCATTCATGAGGAAAAAAGAATCAATTTTTTCATACCAGGATCTAGGTGCCTGCTTTAAACCATATAAAGCTTTCTTTAATCTACACACTAGATGTTTTTCTCCCTTCTTAACAAATCCTTCAGGCTGTACTAAGTATACTTCTTCTTTTAACAACATTTGCCCGACGAAATAAGAGTAACTCACCTCAAAATGGGAACTCTGGCCAAAAAGACTAAAAAAACATGAAAAAACACCCCAAAAACAAAAAGTGTGTATTCCGAAATTACTTGATTTTCTTTTACGGTCAAATTTCAACATTTTATAAAATTATGCTAAAAACAAAATTGTTTCTTAAAAAAAGAATTGAAAAAGCACCCTCAAAACAAAACCAGTTGATGTTGGAATAACAAAAAAAAATTGTGTCATATTTTTGACATTTTTAAAAATAGAGGTAACTTTTTAAAAATTTTTAAATTCAAA